>JARQSV010000387.1:2638520-2679734 GCA_030142285.1 Calameuta idolon
TAGAAAATATAACTTTTTTATAAGATAGATAAACAGATTAATACAAGATTTAATATTTCTATAATATGCAGCATTAATTCAAGTTGAAATGGAGCGAATCCGAAATACAACTAGTGCACCGATGCCAACAAGCATTGCCAAGTGATGGCACAGTTATTTTATATTTATATGTATCACATACATATATCCATACTATACGTATCGGTATACGCATGAGCTCACCTGTGGCAGGTGGTTCTGCACCGTTCAAAGAAAGGTCCAGTGTGAAAGGATTATAAAAGGGTTTGTTCTCGGTTACTGGAGCTGGTGTAGCTGGTATATACGGTGGCAGAGGATCCGACATAGGTAACTTTGAATTTTCCTTCACTTCCATGTCCTGTAACAGAACAATAGTGCTTGAGCTAATGTTTCATTCTTATCTAAGTGCCAAGTGGACTGTTGACTCACATGTTTACTGGGGTAGGTCGGTACTTTGGGTAAACCAGGGGTCGTTGGTGTCTGCGATTTTTCCTGATCAACAACCCACTTTTCAGACCTTTTCCTACGCTTTGCAAATATCTCAGCACCTAAGGACAATCGTGATGTATAGCCTTAGTTAATCATATAACGAAATCATGGATATTTTATAATTAATTTCTTTACCACGGCCTTTTTGATTATTCAGGTCACGAACAATATCGAAAAGCTTTTCAGGGTGGGATGGCATTGTCTCTATATTTACTTCCTCTCCTAATGCCTGTATACCATGGATATCCAATACTTTTCCATTTGGATTCATCACGCATTTCAGAGGCACCTTGTCCTGTGGATATTTTATGATTTTATTATTTTTTTTTTTATATGCATTTAAATTATTTCATTTTTCTTTTACCTTGTGCACTGGAGAAGATGGCTCCTCCTCGCCTTCGGCTCCTGTTCTCAAAGCATATCGTAGAACAATATCAAACTCATGGCATTATCTTAGAATTTCCAGATATTAGATTTTCTATTAAAAATTTTTTGCTTCTCACCGTTCCCATCGTGAATCCATTTTACAGATCGTTTCTTACGATTAACGTACATCGATTGACCTTTGCTCTTCTGGTTTTTCACATCGCTCAACGAATGCGAAATTCGACGAGCGAGCTCCACCTGATCTTCCACAGTCGGATGGGTTGGTGCATAAAAATAAGATGATGCGTACATCTTTTCTAAAAAAGGGAGAGAAATAAATATTTAAAGGAGTTTGTGTTTGTCAGCATCTCGTCTTTAAATCTAGAGTTCATCGTGTAAACTGTATACACATCTCTGCACGCGGATGCCGTTCAACCTTAAACAACAAATATCCAAGACTGGTTGAACGATTCAGATAGTAAGGAGCCGCAATAAAATTGATCAAAATTTCTGGAAACCCTGTCGTATATTTCCCAAGAAAAAGAGAAAAAAAATAGTTCGTGACGTTTGTGGAAAAATTTAGAAATTCCACTACTTCATGCATAATAGCTATATTAGAAAGATATGACGTACTATTTTTCGCATGTAACAGCTCATTCGTGTCGGATGCTGGTGTAAGCAATTTTTGCAGATTAATGGGAGTCGCCTCGCCGCTCTCCTGAAAGTAGATAAAAGGAAAAACAAAAAACGAAATCATCCGTTCAAATGTATACGCACAGTCTTCATAAACAGGATACATTCTGTGCAATATATATGAATTTAAAATAGCCTCGACGCAGTATCTTTCTGTATACATATTTATATTCGATTTACTTTTCTGCACTTTCGCCAAAACACTCATGTCTTTCATTGAATTAGTGTAGAGACATACAATTTTTGAAACAATTCCAGTTTACAGTTTCCATCTTGTTACAATGACTAAAAGATACCGAACAAGAAATACAGAGTCTTAAAAAGTCAAAAGAGCTGCTCAAATTTACAAGTTGTTGGCATTAGATCAGCAATAGCAAGTTTTTCAAGCGATGACGTATAGCCATATATATTTATAATATATATAGATATAGGTAAGAATGTAAATATTTAAATAGAGTCAATGTAAGTCAATTTTTTAAATATTATCCTTCGTCAAATTAAAACTTCATTTGACTCACCATGTCAAAGTGTAGTATTTTCGAAGTTAGACTCTCAAGTAAATTCCTCTTTACCGGATCGTGTCTATCGGATGGCTTGAAACCGCGTGAGCGAATTACAACATTATCGGCGGAGACGCTTCGTTGCAAGTAATTACTCTCTTGGTGATTGTAATTTACGCACTTGAACCCGGCATCTTTAACGTTCGTCGTGAAGTTGTACGCCACGTTGGTTAGGATATTGCGTTTTGTATTATTGTGTCTGTAGAAATGCAAAGTATTCATTTTTTGAGAATAACGGCAGCGCCCTTGGCCATAAAAGAGATTCAGGCGCGCATTCTGCGAATTTGAAAATCAGTAATAGAAAAGGGGTATGTATGTACACGTATTTAAATCATAGAAGCATATATAAACGTAAAGCGTTACAGGACGGTAATACGCGTCTTTCCGCAACCAATTAAAATGGCCATAACAAACACGCCATCACTTATTCCCAGTTTAAATATCGAGTCTACGAGTTATAGGACCTTAAAAAATTAATCACTTCGTTAACGTGCGTTACCTGCCTACTCTGAATATTCAAACCGAATATCAGGAATATTAATTTCTCGAACCGTTGCCGATACGTGAATAATGAATAAAACTACAAATGTTTACACCGGTGACGTGCGTGATTTGTTAAACGAATACGATGCGACACTGTTCGATTATTGATAATCGATTAGATATTTTATCGCTCAGGACCGTTAATAGTGAGAAGTTTAGAAGAAGCAGCGCAATCGACCAATTACTTCCGCGATGCGGTATTGGCATGAGCACAACGAGGTTCTGTGTAAAAGAAATGCTAAATTTATCTGTTGTAACGTAATACGGGGCGGCCGTAGCTTCGGCACAGCAACGCTAGTACAGCCTGGCTAGAGGAACCACAGAGAAACCAGATGAGATAAGATGAGATGAAAATGAGAATCGAGTACCGAGAGCCCAGAAGCGTGAATCGAGAACACCGTCCGAAAGGAGAAGCTGCTTGCAAAGCACACATGCCGCCAGGTCTCTCTTGGTTCCCCGGGCTTTTCCACGGTTATTTTCACCGACCATTTTCTCGCAACTTCGACCGGTCCCTATGGACCTTGATAAATGCCTTAGATTTCTGGATGCGATACACATGCTGCTGAATCCCGTACAATAAATATACTGATTAGTGAGATAGAACATTTTTTTTCTTTTCTTAAACGTGTTCAGTCTTTGTATTTTTAATTTTGATAAATGCTATTCAATTTAATTGGACCTATTCAAGGGATTAATAGATGAACGAATGGCCGGTTGCGTGGATAAATTATTTAGCTTTCAAATAATTATTTATAGAATCTATTGATATATTCATGGTTCCTTATTGTCAAATGCGCCTGAAATATGAAATATCGCTTCTGGTTTGTCAGACGACTGAACGATTTGCACAGATGTTGTCGTTGTAGTTATACTTAGACTAGCGACGATTTCATTTGTCACGTAAGATTTTGAAACGACGTAATACTGCGTAGCTAACGGATAACCGCATGTCTTGGTAAACGCAGCTGTTCGTATATTATTTTTTTTCCCTTAATTCATGGTCCATATTTTTTGTCCAGTCATACCTTTTGTTATTATAACGAATAACACAATAGATTTGATTATTCATGTGAATCTGCTCGGATGGCAATGGAAAAATCCATATTCGAATAAATTTAAAGAAATTTTTCTTCATTTACTGATATCATTTTTTGTGGAAGAGACGAAATAATAATTTTACACTGTCTCAATGACATTTTCAATATTTACTTCCAACATGTGCGTGCAAATAATTCAGCACTTAATTAGGACAAAAAAACAGGAACTCGCTAATTAGAATTAAAGAAAAGAATTTTATCAGTATACAATCTATCCAGTTACGATATAATATGAAACTTTACTTATCAAACGGTGCTCTCCTCATCTCAATAAAAGTGTCAGCACTCTTTCCCCCGTTTATCCGTATCTTTTTCTCTGTTTAATATGATCTTACGTAATGGTCACTTAGCAGAGTAAACTCAGTCGTTACTTAAGCGCGCACTCTATCTCTCTTCTCTTGCAAGAGTAAAAACGTAAACTCGTTGTGGTCGACGAAACTGTTTTGCATCTTGCAAAATATTCGGCACCTCACGCACGCCAATGCAGGTATATTGTATGGATGTATAACGAGGGAAACACGATAGAAAATTTATTTTTACATTAGGCCTGCAACCTGCGCTCTCGCTTTTACGTTTCCCACAGACCAGCTGTTTCTTCGCGATTCACTTGCCAACCAAGTGGATCCGACTTGATATTCTTTTTCCCTCCCGTGAATCGGCAAGGCAGTAACGCTTCTTAGTGAAAGATTAAAAAACAAATATTCGAGCTGAACACAATAGCTACTACACAGCACTAACTTTTCAAAAAAACTATAATGAAGCTTTGAATATTATTTATGAGCACATAAAGCATATGTGTGTATAAGGTACGTCCAGTCGCGTGTTCCTTTTAGCCCGGTAGGATAATTTTTTTAAGGCGTTTCCGCATATTTGGATGAACGCTTCAAATCACTGATTCACTTGTGCCAGTGATAGTCTATCTTATGTCAAAGATTAGTTTTGATTAACCGATTTTTTCTTTCACTTACATAGCCGACTATCGTAACAGAACGTTCAAGCTTTATAATAGCGCCGAACCGCTGCTACCAACTTCCCAACTGCTTGGGTCGCCCATGGTAAAAATAGAATACCAGAAAGCGATACCTTCCCAATCGGTTGTGCCTGGTACAGCGCTGGGCTACTTGATAAAACCAGCACCCGGTGCTTGCCGTCCTGTCCGTTACGTGAATTTAGCACTTGGTTATCTCAGGGAGAAGTTTAGACTGTTAGTTGTAAAATGAAAATAATGCTTATGGAAATACTTGTGTCACAAGACATTTATATAATTTCATTTTATTAAATATACATGTACTCATTATTCAGAAGCACCGAATTGATTCGCAAGAAGATGCTATGAAAATATTCTTAAATCAATCCTAGTCCCAGTCGTTAATACTCATGTCCTGAACAATATCCGTATTCTCTCGTGGAAGATCATCCACGTTTTCTGTGCGACTGATTTTCTTCTTCTTAGCTGGTTTGCTCTTCTTTAATTTCTTCTCCATCTCCTCCACGGGGATCTCCAGGTCACTGTCACCCTCGTCATTGTCATCTGGCATCCTGTTCTTCTTCCCTCGTCTGATGGTTGGCAAATTGTATTCGGCTTCCTGGTCGTTTTGTGTTAGGAGTTTCAATTTTTGGGATTGATGAACCTTATTCCAAGAGGTATAGAATTTCTCCAATGGCGTGCCCTGATTCTTTATGCCATTCTCCCAATTTCTTATCTGTGTTGTATTCTTTAAATCAATTGTGGTTTTGATACGTTCTGTCTCGATGTATTTTCTGTTCTCGTCGATATTATCCATGAGCTGCTTAATCTTTCTACAGTAATTCGCTACGTGACACTTCTTGAGGAATGATTTTAACTGAAAAATATATACACTGTTAAAAATAATTAGTCTCGCGGCATGTATATCAGCGAAATTAATCAGCATGTGCTAATTTTAAGTCTGAATTATACGCAACTTTTTTTTGCATAGATAAAAATTGCGTTTATGGTTAAACGAGAAGTTAATTAGCCAATTAAATGTGTGATGAAATTACAGCGTCAGCCGATGTAAAGTAATTAACATAACATTTAATTATATTAATGCGTAATGTTCCTTGAGAATTACCTGCATTATACAAGGGATATAAAGATCTGGAAAATATATCGTGTGACTGTCCTTCGATGCATTTTCCAATATTAATTGATAAATTGTCTCAATGATACTGTCTTTGAAACCATTTTCCTGGAGCTGAGCTTTTGACATTCTTAGCAAACACATCAGTGGCAGTGGTTTCATTGTGACGGACTTGTGCCTCTTGTTGAAGTCGTATGAATTTAAAATCTGTAGACAGGTGATTATGAAGATTGAAATTTATTTATTTTTTTATTAATCTATTATAACTTTACTTACCTCCAAAACGAACGGCAATATTGGGATAAAGGTATCCGTGTCCCTTGAAATATTTATTAACATTTGAACACAATGAAACCGCAAAGGATAATATTGAGCCGTTGGTATCATTTTTATCGTACCAGTAATAATCTAAATGAAAAAAGATTTCAAAGTAGATACAGTTAAAATGCCCTTATTTTTGGTATACTGATATTATTACCTGCACTAATGGATACAGCAGGGAACGCAGCATAGATTGATTTTTTGATAATGTTATCAGTTCAGCCCAAAATCGCAATGAATTTATGTATTGCCAGTTATACACTGCTTGAAAATTTTCCTGTAATATATATACACGTAATATTAGATCATCACTGTTGGATATTCATCATAAGGGTTATTTGGAAAAAGAACTCACCTTCTTTTTCAAAGTCATTGCATTTCTTAAGTGTATAGCAAGTTGTCGAATATATAGGAAGGCATGATTATACGAGAGGTTGTTGTCAAGCAAATATATTTCTACCAATGAATGTCTCATAAAATTGATCCCTGGCAATGTTGTTGGTGAGACGAATTTCGAATTTTCTACGTACTTAACGTACATATTCTAAAAATATGAATTAGTATTAGCAAAGCTTAAGAGGAATTTTGATAAAGTAGTAGATCTTGATCATACCTTTAGAAGCGTTTCAAGAGTCGAATCTTTATTACCAGTTGCGAACCGTAAAATACTCAAAAATGCAACAACTCGGACAGTTTCTTCACCTGTCGACCATAATTTTAATAGAATTCTTAACAATGGTTTACTCAATGTTGAGAACGATTGAGTATAAGGTAACATCTGATGAAGATGTTTAAGTAGGACAATTAAGATACTTGTTGATGTTACATTTTGCAAAACCTAGTTTAAAAAATAGAAATGCATAAATTATTATTAGGTTTATTCCTGGTTTGTGAAAATATATGGGTTTTTAAAAATACGTACTTTGATCAAATCTGTGAGATAAGATTTTAATACGCCTTTTACTTTTATGAATCTTTTTGCTTTATGTGCTTCGAATCGTGATTCAGCTCCTATTTTCAAGAATCGCTTTAACGCAGTAGGTAGGTGAAGAACGCATAACTGAATGACGCCATTGAATACTAAAATGAGACAATTATATAATTTGTAAGATATTTTTACTTATCATCTTAAATATGCAGATATTATACCTGCGCTTCCATCTACTTTGTATGGTAACATTTCAGGTTGAACAGGTTCTTCTATTGTTAATAATGCTGCATGAAAAGCTTCCATAATGCATTTTAAAGTGTTAAATGTTCTAAAATGATATACGTGTAAACAAAGGAATAGAATATAAATGAATTTTTAGTATATAATGAACATTACTTATCACTCTCAATCGCCTCTTGCCATTTTTTAAGTAATTGTAATGTGACTTTTGTTTGACCATCAGTATCTCCTGCATCGTCTTTCTCAGGCTCATAGTCACTCTCATCACTAGCAATCTTTTTAATTTAAAATCAAAACATGACCGTTAGATTTATCCTAAATAAAAAATGAAACCTTATAGTATACCTCTAAATTTTCATCTGGAACATGTTTCATATCTTCATCATTAACAGAAGATTTATCATCGTCATCATCCTCATCGTCTGATACATTAAAGTCTAACAGTTTCTTATCATTTTGTTTTAAGTAAGAATAAAATTCTGGATCAGTATCTTTCAATTTCATTAGCGATTTTTTATGATCTGTAAGATCCATGTCGCTCTCTTCAGTGTCAGAATTGTTACTTGCATTGTTACCGTTTCCTATTGAAAATCTTCAATTTAAAAATACTGGACTAAGCCTTCATTCCTCAGATTAGTTATGCCTAAAATATCTTACCTGGCTGAATATTTTCATCATCATTATCACTACTGTCTACATCATTTTCAAAGTCCTGTTCAAAGAATTCATTCGTACTGACAGTGCTCAAACTCTTTTTCTTTTTCGCGACAACTTTCTTTGTTGTCTTTCGAACACTCTTGATTGCTTTTCCTTTCTTTATTTTCATAATTACTTAAAATCCCTAAATAATCAACAGATATCAAAATTATTTGTACATCATTAAAACGTGGCTTGCCATAACCTTACAAAATGCTTTATCTATCTTTATTACAAGTTTAACAAGTCTCACATAAAGGAAATTATTCAAATTACTTACTTTAACTAAACAATCTTACAGTAGCTCACAGATAAACAATATTATTCAAAAAATCGTAAAAAATATTCTAATGCGGTATATCGAAATGCGCTCACGGCGCACGTGTAAACAGTCTTGTCGGTTAACTAGAAAAATGTTTTACTTTACCGACAGAATAAAGTTAAAATAATCATTGTTGCGATTGGCGCTAACATTTAGGCGGTTCTGATACTTAACGTGATACTCACGTAGAATCTTTTTTTAGCCAGCCGAAATGAGTGTGAGCCGTAAACAGTGGTACAACAGAGTCCTTATCAAAGTGATATCCATTGCCAGTCTTCTCTCTCATAAAAAATCATGTGCATTACTAGTGTCCATAATACTAACAATATAAATAAAATAATATCACTGTTTGAATAGGAGTTGAACGAAAATTAAAATACATTGACTGCATATCTATAGTTTACTAATTGTACATATAAAATACATTCATATTATCTCTCAACTTGGCTTCGAGGAAAACATAGCCGCGAAGCATAAATGTCGCACATTACACCAGCAGGAATTATTCAGTTATAAATTTTTGTCGAAAAGGTATCATTTGTATCAACAGTACGTTTTTTTTTTCTTTGACGTCTTATTTACCTTATGTCTTATCAGTGCACAATAAATAGACGCCCATTCCCGAAAAAAACTTTTAGTCGCAGACAATCGGGATAACTTTTCAGATTAAAAACTAAAGGTGCTCTGTACAATAAATAAATTGATATTTACCATTGACCAATATACTATAATATATTATTCAGTGGTACTTGTAAAACAATTTGACATCAGTATTCAGATATTATCAACTCCATAAAGGTATGACTATATTTAATGAGGGACAAAATATTTGTTAAATA
Source organism: Calameuta idolon (assembly GCA_030142285.1). NCBI lineage: Eukaryota > Metazoa > Arthropoda > Insecta > Hymenoptera > Cephidae > Calameuta > Calameuta idolon. The sequence continues at coordinate 2,647,738 of JARQSV010000387.1, forward strand.
TTAATTTCTTTCCATGTATATATTATATACTTGTTCTTGAACACCTTTCAAATCATCTCCGCAATCAGAAAGACGCCAACGATAGAAGTTACCGACGTCTATCCCAACTTATACAAGATGAACACGAAGACCAATTCATTATTACGAACAGTTGTAAATAAGATTGCGGTTTCTCATTGACCTGAATACATGCAAACACCTTATGGTCTCTCATGTAACGATAAAGAGATGGTAGAATCTTCTGTTCTTTTTTGCAAACATGAGCGGTGTTTATCATTTCATATCAAAAATTAATAGCCATAAAACAATTCTCAGTCTGCATAACGGTTTGCATTTGAATATTCTCAGTGTAACGGTATCCTATTATAAATATCCTTGAATTTTATAAACGATATCACAACTTAACCTCACTTTAAATTTTGAATATGACAGTGTCTATGTAAAGTCTATATAATTGGATACTGTTAGTCTCAGGGATGCCTTACCTATGTATAATGGCATCATTTATACCTTCTCATAACACTTAATCGATTCGCGTTATGAAATGTCTAATGCTGATCGCTAGCAAAGTGCCGCTGTATGCCAGAACGGTACACCATATGTAGTATCTAGTGGTATAGGCTCGCACGTTACTCGACTTGCGAGCGTATGCTACTAGTAGTAGTTCTTGGGTCACTAGAGCTTATATAACGATGCATGCATGCAGTTCAACGGCTAAAGTAGCGTCGAATGCCGTCGATGCAGTTTACCAGCTTTTATTAAGCTGCTTGCCGTGCTTCGTCCAGTCAGAACGATCTGGATCGACTGATCAGAGCGAGCGTGCTAACCGATTAATAGTGTTTCAGTTATGAATGAGACTTACAACAAGAATTTATATCATTATCTCGGGCATCTCAGAGATGCTGGGAAACTATGGTACCTCATTAATCCGTACGAAACCACATTCGAGCATCATCAGGACGTGCCTGATTATCAGCAGCAGGTAAACCGTCACTTGTTTACACTTTCTTTGCTCGTGAGGAATAATATAACTTAGTAGACAATTTTTATCAGTAATGCATATAGATATCTGAATTAGCGTATTTCGCATTTCAAATTCGTCGTACCGGATATGGCTTCTTTTTCGCGCCAAAATTAATTTTTTTTACACGAGACAATTTGATTGTACAAAATTACAATGGCGCGGCATTTCGTTTATCGATTCAAATACCTTGTCAACCGATTTTCTTTCGATTATCGCGTACAGTTGCACGATTGACATCAATCGATACGTATTTGTGTTACGGATTTTTGCCCCGTCAATATTTTTTATCGAATTATATATACTGAAAGCGCAGATTCTATTATTTGCTTGAAAATTTTATCGTTCGATCAATAAGAAATTAGATTATATGTTATCTATACGTTAAATTACTGATAACTCAATTAGCACTACGTGCTAATGTAAATTAGTACGTGATAATTATTGCATTTAATATAATACGATTGAATTGAACCTTCATTATTACTGTTTCAAAATTACCCATTGAAATAATTATTTTGTGAGCAACCATGAAAATTTCATAATTTCACGGCAATTCATCAGCAATAAAATACACTTAGGTCTGGTTGTCATTTTTCATCCTGATCATCCTGGAACACGTTATACTATTTGCAAAGAATGAAAGCTCATTTCGCCTCAACGACCACGTAACGTCACTCTCGCACTGGATCTTTCAGGAGTCTGGCCGGTAAGCACCTCGCAGCTAATCGCTTTTGTAAGCTAGTACGATATAAATAAATATATATTAATTTGCATAAGATAAAATTAATATTTCATAATTTAAACAGATAAAGGACATAATTAAGCATAGAAACTGTCATAAAATAATCTCAAGAAATTTTTGAGGAGCAGAACAAAAATAATAATTACATTTATCCATGAAATTTCAGCATATTTTTCCGTGGCGTCGAGTACTACGCATATATTGCGATTTACGAGAAGTATCGCTTATGCAGCCTACCATGGGATTCCCCTTGGACGTGGTACGTTACCGTGATTGGGGTGGACTTCTGTTACTACTGGGTGCATCGTGCGAACCATGGTTATTTACTGCGACCACGTGTTTGCTCATTTTTTACCAATTAAACCTTTACAATCGTTTACAGAGGTGCATTTCTTGTGGGCTCAGCATCAAGTACATCACAGCAGCGAGGAATTCAATCTTGTGGTTGGCTTGCGGCAGTCCGTCTTGCAACACTGGCTCAGCTTTGTAAGTTATACTCGTGTTACTTTGATCGCACGTAATACCGATGTACGCTATTTATTTAAATTTAAAAAAAATTTACAAAAGTCAAATTGACATAATTTGTTTTACAGGCCTTTTACTTACCGCTGGCACTGTGCATACCGCCCTCCCATTTTGTGGCACATCATCAATTTAATTTGATTTATCAATTATGGATCCACACGACGGTTATCAAAGATCTTGGACCATTAGAATTTATTTTTAATACGCCAAAACATCATCGAGTTCACCATGGTGAGATATGGTTATATCTATTCTCATAAAGATCATTATAATGTACTTTTTTTTACGTAGGTTGTAATTTGTATTGCTTGGACAAGAATTATGGAGGTGTTCTTATTATCTGGGACAGACTTTTTGGGACTTTTATGGAGGAGAGGCCTAAAGAAGATATTATATTTGGATTGGTTTCCAGTCCAAATTCGTTCAATCCTATTTATCTACAGGTGAGTTGGGTATATTTTAGTGGCCTATATATTATATCATTTAAAATTAATGTAAGAAATAATTTTATACGTTATGTTATAATGCTTGAGATAACTGTAACTCTACGTCAAACAGTTTTCCACGTGCAACGACTCACTAACCAAGGTGTAATTATTCCGTTATATAAAATGACTATCCTTTATGTAAATGTATTCATTATTTACGTAAATACGTTATGTGCGCTATCCTTTGATGATTATCAAACCGAAAATGGGTTAAAAAATGTATGTAAATAGACCTTGCAAATTAACGTCCCGTAGCGTTAATATTATACTTGAAGAGCATATTCGATTGTCGATTTTCTTTGATTTAGTATATATATAAACGGATTGTATAATCAAGTGTACGTAACCGTTATAAACATTCCTAAGTTGTTAATAATTACTGTCATTACGGTGCAATAGATAAAGTAGATCAGTAACTTTTTCAAATAATTATTATATTGTTTATCGATAAAACTGGCTTTACGAATGAGATTGCTTCTCATTACAGACATTTTACACTATAGCAATGATCCAAAGAAGCCTTAGTATGAAATCGTTGAACGACAAGCTGGCTGTGATCTGGAAAGGACCCAGCTGGTTCCCGAGTGCCCCACGACTTGGTCTCGATGAATTTAAAATAAATGTAAGGCCTTCAGAATATTTGTATACTGCTGATTTCGGTCGATGATGAGTTAAGGATATTGAATTTGAATATTTCAAAATTTCCACAAGCCTGAGTACCTTAATTGGTCATTGTATCCGGATATTTATTATAAAATCATTTATCTCTTCTCTTTACCATCCAATTTACCATCCAATTATTAATGATGCCACACAACATATTCTTGGAGGTAAAAAATTCACGCTGTAAATCAGACTTCAATACGCCTCCGTAATTATACTTATGTATTTACGCAATTGATATACGGGAATCATACATATGAGCATACGTAATGAGTGGTTAGTTGTTCTTAGTGTATATATCATGGGATTAAATAAGCCAACTGGTTCTACTTTATGGGGGGTCTTCAAAATGCATTTAATTGAACTGATTTTAACAGTAACAGGAATTCAAGTGCCTACTAAATGTTATCTTTTCTATTCCACTGTTGCAGGTCACACACAGGACCAAATATAACCCTAAACTGCCATCTTGGAAAACGATATACATTTTTATACATTTCTGTATGGTGTTTTACTGTCATATACAATTATATGACGAGAACCCAGTAAGTACAGCTGAAGACAATGCCTTAAAATTTCTTATTTACAATGTTACAGTGTATAATTTTTTTTTTCTAGTACTCAAGCAGCATCCATGCCGGGACTTTAATAATAAATAATGTATTTGCACTGACAACTATTGGTTTGCTGTTTGATAATCACAAGTATGCTGGTATCGTGGAGCTCGTACGTTGTGCAATTTGCATTGCTATATGGGAGAAATATTCTCAGGACGTCAAATTCTTTAATATATTTGTATTGTATGCATACATAGTATCAAGTTGTATTTGGATCGTTCACATTTTTACAAACAGAAATGAAACATGTAAATCCTAGTAATGCGATTGTATGAAAGGGTCTTGTATAAAATACTATAGGCCACATTAATCTACATAGCTGACTCAAGTGGGCCTTGATAGGTGAGTGACTTAATATGTGAAAATCGCATTACTGATTGTGAATCAATGTACGAGTGGCTCCTGTATATATAGATTGAGTTTTTTGGAGTATGTAACGTAAGACAGAGATTATATATCCAAAACTAGAAGAACAGAAAATTAAAAGGAATCTTGAGAGTATTTCTTGGATCTGGAACCCTTTAAAAGAAGTCTGAAAATACAAGGGCTATAAAGATTAATAAATTTATTTGCATTTATTCGCACGTATTATTATCTCTAGTTATTCTAATTGATTGTATAATCACCACTTGCCATAGGAAAAAAAAATGTAACAATACTGTTTTTCTCAGTAATAATTTGTTCGCAGTAAAAACATGCTGAAATTTCATATTTTTAAGGAATCATAATAATCCCAATTCTTTTACACGGAACTATCTTGTTAAATTAAATAAAGGGAACGTACTTCGCTGCGATAACGTTGTATGAGGATCGATTGCATATTTCAACTATGGTCAAATACGTCACTTTTGATAACTCTCTGTTGACGTCATTGGTACCTGCGCAGAAAGAAGGGAAATGAGTCCGGTAATGGCTCGATTATTCCCAAATGTTCCCAAAGTTCGCTAGTATCTTCTAGTATCGTCTTGGCGGTGCAAATCGTCGGTCGGGTCTCGTGATAGTGAATCGCTCACCGATGATATTCTTGTACGACTTTCTAATGTGACATTCATTGTCACGTGCGGTTCAGGTTGCAGTTCGAATCGTACAAGCTGTGCGATTATTATCTAGACTAAGTTAAAGAAATAAATTAATTATGGACGTCATCGTCCGGTTGCTTGGCATTACGCTTATCATTTTTAATGCGAACATATTGCAAATACTTTCACAACCTCCAAAACTCTTAGTAATATCATACGATGCATTTAGGTATGGCAAATTTTTTACAGCATATATAATTTATTTATTTATGTTTGTTTATTTGATTGGTCGATGATTTTTTACGTTGTTAAATGTATTATGAAACAATATGCAATTTATGGTTATTGAGACTTGGTCGTATGATTGTCCTATTATTTATGTAGTTCTTATATATTTTTTGCAGATATGACTATTTTAACAGGAATGTCACACCGTTTATGAACAAGCTAAGGAATGAAAGCGCATATGCAGATTACATGATGAATATTTTTATTACTAAAACATTTCCTAACCATCATACCATGGCTACAGGATTTTATGCTGAAACTCATGGTGTCACAGATAATGAAGCATACGATCCTGATGTTGGGAATGTTATAAAATATTCATATGAATTATTTCATTATAATAAAAATTTATTACCTATTTGGGTATGTTAAAAAAAGTGGAGTTGGCAAAAGTCCTTTCTGTACTGATTTTAATTTATTTTATTTGAATCCCATAGACAATTAACGAAAAGGCTGCAAAAGGAAGGCATAGTGGGACAATGATGTGGCCAGGTAGTTCATTTGAGTATCAAAACACAACACCTACATATGCTCAGGTAATACTATTCCATGGTAATAATTTTAAAGTAAAAACTTTTTAATATGTAATCTTTTATAAAATCTTGTCTACATAGGTTTTCAATGAAACCATCCCATTCAAAAATAGAGTGGATACATTATTATCTTGGTTCATGCATCCAATTACTCCAATAAATTTTGGAGTTTTGTATATAGAAGAGCCTGACACAACAGGACATGCGTTAGGAATAAATGGACCAGTTTTCAATAATGTTCTTGAAAAATTGGATAACCTTACAAGATATATTCATGAAAAATTGGATGAGTATCATTTAAATGATGTTAATGTAATTCATTTAAGCGATCATGGAATGGCAAATGTAGCTATGGACAGAATTATCAACTTGACAAACTATATCAACTATGATGACTTTACGATGGCAGGCTCAACATCTGGGATGCAGATATTTCCTAAACCTGGTAATTATTCTATTCTTAAATTTTGAAAAAACTATTGTTACTGTCATTCAACAATGCATAATACAATTGGCATTTTGCAGGAAAGTACGACTCCGTCTATCAGGGTTTGTTGCGAGCGGTACAGGATATTCCGCACTTTAGAGTATACAAAAAGGAAGAAATACCTAAGAAATATCATTACGGCAATAACAAACGAATAGGACCTTTATTTGTTATAGCTGACGTAGGTTATGCATTCGAGAAACTATATAATACAATTCCATATTACGAAGCTAAGTTCAACTTTACAGGTAAACATTCCTTCAATAAATACAAAAATCACAACATCTTTAGTATGCAAATTGTATTTTTCATACCTTTTTTCAGCAACTAATGCAAGTGAATTTGGTATGCATGGCTACGATAACGAAGATGAGGAAATGCATCCCATGTTTTTTGCAATGGGACCTGCATTTGTACCTCGCTGCAAACTTGAACTGTTTGACAATGTCGATTTAGTTCCATTGTTTTGTGAAATTCTTGAATTAAACTGTCCACCTAACAATGGTACACTGGGTAAATTGACAAAATGTTTGACAAAATATGCTAATGATAAAGACGGTGCTTCATCATCACTAGTAATAAGTAAGATCACCAGAAAATTATTAATAGTAGTTAGTATTACATTAATTAGATAGTTTGCATAAATGACATGGCTGAAAATTAACATACTGTGGAAATTATAAATATAATTTTTTAGTTACAGGAATCGGGATTTTAATAATTATCACTGCTATTGCTGGTCTGGTTTCCATGCTCCTTATAAAGAGAAGACGAAAGAATGTGAAGGCCAAGTATAGGTCAATCAATACATTATCTATTGTTAATGCTTAACCAACACTATTCACTTTCTAATGCGATATACAAGTTTTTGCAAATACCGTTTTTTGGTCGTACTTATTCATCAGTGTCATAATCAGTGGAGAATGCGTGTTTCAACATTGTAGTTCTGCATTTTAGTTATTGACACTAAACCTACCATCGACGGATCATACCCTTGTAAACCCAATAATACGTTTATAAAAAATTGCCGGTATATTTAGTGTTAAATAACACTATTATATTACGTTACAGTATAAATTATGAAATGGGTAGATACTTGTCATAAGTAAAAACTTGATTCTCTTTTTTTCTGCTTCACTAATGATTTTTATACTTTTGATTAATTTCCAAATTAATCATCAAGGAAGTGACAGTGTGTTTCCTAATTGATACAATTTCCTTAAGATTGCTTAATATCAATGCTTATATGTACACTTTAACTTTTAGATGCTCATACATGATGGGATAAGATGATAATGTGATGTCTTTCTGAATTCTAGGAGAATACCTAAAGATTCCGATTTGGAAAGACTTTTCAATGGGAACCAGAATCGTGAGAATGTTTACCATTAAAGAATAAAGATTTTAATAATTTCCTATACCAAGGGCTGTGAGTTGTGTTACTTAGAATAGGTTTCTTTTTGAGTATAAACATCAGATTGTTCTCCAAATATTATAATACTGATTTAAACATCTTTCAGTTCTAAACTTAGCATTACTTGATCAGTGATATTCAAGTTCTTTTATTTAACTTGTGGATTGATATAATTAATTTGGCTTTAATTTTATCTTTCGATTAATAATTGTGAAGCATAGACATGATAATAAACTAAACTCATAGGATTGTTATGATTTACATTTATCATTATAGCCATGAATTTTTGAATCAATAAGTTTCTCATTGATTACTTAAAAATATCATCCAATAAGAATATGCACTATTTGAAAAGTGCAGCAAGTGTAGGAAATGAGGAGAACAAACCTAGTACTTCATAGTTTGTACAGATATTAATCATTGGCTCAGTTTCCACCATGCAGAGTTTAAATAAACTTAAGGAACCTCATTGGGTTTAAACTCTGCACGGTGGAAATTAAGCGAATGAATTTCATATTATATTTTATCTACATGACGGTGATTGTAATATCTACGCTACAAAGATGATGCTTTGCTGTATGTTATTTATTTGGGGTAATGATACAAATTTCTAAATCTTAAATTGACTGTATACAGTTAATAATATACTTATATACCTATTTAGGGAAGGTACATTTGAATTGCAGTTATATTCATTAGTGTTTTTGTAATTACGTTTACGATTATGTATTATACATTAATAAATTATTGTATGGCTTACATCAATACTAAATCCTTTGTGATTCATCAAAAATATATACATATACATTAAATATCTTAATTATCTCATTTTAGATAAATATAAAAATATGCGTTTCAGAAAAAGTGAACTAGGGTATTTCTGTAAAATTAGTTCGAAAATTGGCAGCCCTAGCATATATCGCACTGATGGCAACGCTGCGACCAGCTGCGACTCGTAAAAAAAGTTACTCGCAAAGTAAACGTCATTATTTACGCATATTTTTATTTATTTTGAAATAATTTAGGCACTAAAATCAGTGTTGACGTAGTCAACTGCTTGAAAATTTTATTTTGGTGTAGTTAAATTAAAGCATCAGGTACGTGAAACAATTATTTTTTAAAAATTAAGCGTCAATCATACATGTTCATTTTCTCGGTAGTTTCTTATATTATCTATATTTAATGTTCATCAAAGTGCACTAATTAAATCTAGGGATTTCAAAGGTCTCTATAGAATAATCTAATTAATTTTGACAGTGCTTTTCTTCTTCGAGAATGCGAAATAATAGGATTCTTTAATTAAATACTATAACCTGCGATCAACTCGCATTTAATAATTAACATTTGTGCTGGCTCATAACTATGAGAGCTCGTGGCCATTTCGAAAATAATAAATAATTCAACATTTTCAGGTACATGGACTGTATTTTGCAAACTAAGAATAATGCAACCACAGTTGACAACAACTCCTCGCAAATTACCAGTATTTGTCTTCCCACAGAGCATTACATTTTATTTGGATGACCAGTCAACACACAAACAAGTTTTAACGCTATATAATCCATATGATTTTCCAGTCAAATTTAAAGGTGATATAAAACACTAACATCCTTTATTATTATATGCAATAATAGAATATTAGGAAATAGAGTACTAAACTTTACAATATTAATTTCAGTGCTATGTACTGCTCCAAACAAATACAAAGTTGTAGACCCAGAGGGTACAATAAAAGCAAGATGTTGTGTAGATATAGTAGTAAGACATACTGCACTTTTAATAGCAAATTGCAATGCAACAGACAAGTTCAGGATACAAATGCAAGAACACCCATCAAAACAAGTAAGAAGGATTAATAAGGAATATTTCATTTTTTATTCAATTTTTCAAATAATTGGATAATAATCTAAAGGTCATGGGTAAAAGAGATGTCGAAGCAAGACTACTTAACGGAACTAGCGAGACTACAGGAAGAGCAACACCAGACCATGAAATGTTTCAACAACTTCCGACTAATGAAAACAGACAACAACAGTCGTACACACTCTTAGCTCAAAATAGAGCAGTTGATAGTGAGTATCTTATGAACAAACAGAATCGTTGAATAGTCGAGGGCTAGCGGTTATCATTTTTCATTTAGGGATCACTGATAGCACAATGGTTTTATTGGCTATTACAGAACCCACGTCCAAGATATTTCTAAACGCGCCCAACGTACAATACCATTTGTTTAAAGGACCCATGCGAAAAAAAAGCGTACATATGTTACTCCACTCAAACTCCCAAGATGCCCAATACATTATTATGGACAAAGGTTAATAAGTTAGTATTTGGGCTTAATTTATCAACATACATAGAAAATATTTCAAAACGCAATGAAACGTGATTAGTCATTCATTGTGGAAGCTACCGTATTTATTTTATCGTGTCATCAAATTATGCCATTGATCACATACCCTCTTCTATACTTTATTTTGCCTCATAATATTGTATTAGAAAAGATTGTCAAATTTTGTTTACAATGAATTTGTCATTAACTTTAATTACAATTGTCTCACACGTTTCAGAAGGAACAAATTACGTAGCTCTTATAGCAGGTATCATTTGTATAGTTGCTCTACTTTTGCCTACTGAAGGAGAGCGCAATCACAGAGTACCAGATTACCTGCATCTTTCCATAAACTTCAAACTTATATTTTCCTTCGTCTTAGGTGGGTATCAGAATAAGTGTCACATGCTGCTATTTATGATTAGGTTAATGTCATTTTACTCTTGATTACAGGTATGGTTACAATCATTGTCTTAAGGTTGTGAATTTATGGTGCATCAGGGGACAAGTTTTCTACACTCAATTAAAACTGTGAAAGGAATGCACAATTAATGTAAGGTCATTTTACTTTCCTTTTTAAATTCCGTCTTTCTTTTGTTATCGAGTATACCTGACACTAGTCTGTAAACATTAAGTATCTGGCAACACGATGAAGGAAGACACAATTTATTTATTTGTAGTATCAAAGTAAAGACTCTGGTACCTTACTCATATTAGTATTATTCGATAACGCATGATTTACAAACAATGGAGTATCTACACATCGTGCAAATTCCATATGGTTTGTAAGTAGTGCTCTAAATCTTTTTTATATTTTCGAAAAAAAAAAAAGAGAAAAACTTCCATTATAATCTTAATATTAATTATGTGGGATTGGTAATAGCTCACTTGAGAATTTAAAAAATAATTGTCATAGATTAAATTATTCATGGACATGTATCACGATGAAACGACATTTCTCGTAGATAATTTATATCGTTATTAATAACAGCAAGTCATATTTCCAATGTGAAATGTTAAAAAATTATGGTCTCGTGTGTTGACAAGATGGGTGTCTTCCCACGTGAGAATTGAGATAAAATAGTAGTGGAAGTAAAAGATTAAATTTCCATTTTATTGGGCACAGCTGTGCTAATGCAGCGATTAAAGTTGGCCAACTATTGAGATTCTTTGTTTTATAGTTAACAAATGAAAGACTACTTTTTCATATCATAATATTAATAAGTTCTCGTATGAAATACGATTTTTAACTTTTATCTGACTGAAGTCTATGAATGATGTAACTCTAGAGTTCTTGCTTCGATATCGTACCTAGCAGTTATGCCTAAGTAATATTGTTAGTCAAATCTGTTAGTTAAGAAATAGAATTTCTCAGTTAGGAAATTTTTAGTCATTTTCTCTGGCGTTAATAGTTCACCTTGATACTTACATGACAAATTATGCAGCTGGTGTGTAAGTGAATCCCACCCATTTTTTTGGTACGGCCTATTTTATGTGTATATGTATTATTTATTGTGTAATAAATATTTATACTGCCATATATTAAAGAAACTACTGAAGTTTTGGAAACATCTAGGATCTGGCATAGTGAAATAAAAACACTGGAAAGGTTTTATCACGTTTAGCTGTATTGTTATTATTAACAATTTTGTTATTTACAAAACATTCGGATTTAAAGTACTTGCATTCAATGGACGTCTTGTTCTTTGACGCGTATAGGAAAGAAATCTTACTTTTGGGATCTCTTGCATTTTGAAGTAACTGATACTGCAATATTTCATAGGACATGTCACACAGATATTGAAAACTCAATAATTAAATGACTCTCTGTATAATCAGTGAAAATTGACAGAATTCTAAATAAATAATAAACAAATTATTTTCATCGCTCAATCTGCCTGTGTTCCAGGAATAATAAAGCTTCCCAAAGGTACCACCGGGCTGTGGATGAATATATAAAGCTTTGAATAAAGTCATGCCTATAACTTTTGTATATTTTGATTTAATGAAAATTTTGTGAAAATGTACATATTTCATAACTTCATTCTGTTCATTCACAACAATTCTTACATCGAGAAAGAAAAACACAACAGATAACATCCAACCACCTAAACCTCTTGGGAAAAGTCAAGATGTCTTATTGTTCCATCGATTTTATCGCTTCAGCAATGCATTTCGAACTCTATTATTAATATAATTATTACATGAATATGAACCGAATGAAAAGTTTTGAAAATAACGGCAAGAGCGGTGTTATCAATTAATAATTATATAATTCAAATTGCAGCCCGTTGCTTTCCGATTACACTGATTGTGATCTGTTTTGGAGTGTAATTAACCATTGGGTTTTTGTTTTCTCTGTGCTGCCTTGTCAGCACATTAACTCGATAGTTGGTGAGTTAAGTCACTTTCAGTCAATGATGTTGATGTTGCGGTATCATATTAAGGTACCTGCAATACAGTCGTAAGGAATGTTAATGATCACGCTATGATTAACGTAAAATTATCGAAATTTATGGGAAAATATATTACTTTAGGCTTTCGTTGTGAGTCTTGTACTCCATGGAGGCGCTGGCTGGGAGATGCAATACTCGTCTTAATGTGTCTCTGATTCGTGCTGTCGTCGCAACATCTGATGCAGTTTTATTCCATACACAAATTATATCTTCCTAAACATCAAAGAAACGTAAATCGTACAGGATATTCTTACAGAATGAACATTATAAGCATAGACACATACCTGAAATCTTATAGATACTACAGCACCACATATTTCCTCTCCGACCATAAACTGTTCACCTAGCATCGCTAGAACAAGGTTCTCCCAACACCGTGCCACCAAGCCTTTTCTTAACCTAACAATCCACTTTCCACCCCGTTGATTTGCTTCATCCTAAATTAACATTCAATTGTCGTAATTAGGTATATTTTTAACTGAAATCAATATTTTTTATATTCACTAACCTCCCACATGGGTTTGATGCCAACTTTAAAGAGATGGAAATCTGTATGTGTTGTAAGGTCTGAAGGCCTTACTAAATGACTGTACAGGCCCCAAAATTGTTCTACACTTGCAAACCTACCAACCAGCTTTAAATTCTGGTCGTAACTTTGTATGTTAGTTTGTTTACCTGGACTACGCCTACTGTACCACAATGCATATGCATATTGTAACTTGTGCTCGTTTGGATTTATTTCTATAACAGGCTAAAAATAAGTGCAATTTATTAATAAGATTGTCTCATATATATCATATCAATTACAAAAATTATGTTTTCCATACCATGTCTTTGTCAGTTTTCTGAGTCTCTCTTGACTGAGAATCATCGTCTCCACTATCATCGCTGGTCTTCAACCTGTAAGCCCTAAAAGAAATTAATGAATGACAGGTGTAAGACAGCAAGGCAGCACCCATTAGTACAGAAATTTCATGCAATGTATAAATAAAACACAAGAGAAATTTAGACACAACTATAAAACAATACATATGTATGAAACGGATTCAAGATAAATAGCTGTGTTCCATAAAGGTTACGAAGGCACAAAAAAAGTCGTGTATTATAAAATGATGTTATTAACATTGCAAAATAATTGGTGTTATCATTGTAATAATAATTCCCATTTATAAAACGTGCTTAATGTGGTAAAAAAATGGACATACATTCATGTATGTTAATGGCAAATATGCAACAGGAAACATGTATGAGAAGAGTACTCATTGGACTGATGATCTTTTGAAATATTTAAAAAAGAAAGTCCTGAAAATTCTCATAAATTTATTTTAAAATTAATTCTAGTTATGCATTAAAAACATGCAGGACATAACCTTTGAGTCACATATGGGAATGTAAATAAAAAAAAAAGAGAGACATGGCAATTTGGCATATGCACTTATGTCACTTACGCGTCGAATTTGTTGGACATGTTTCGGTCTAAGGTATAAATATATAGAATATCAATAAAATACTATAAACAATGTCTTTCAAGACGTAGGAATAAAAATACAAAAGCTTCTTGTAACACTTCTGTTACTGTTCTTCTTTCTTGTTTCTGCAGCCGCCAATTGGATTGTCGGTCTCTTTCTACGTCGTGATATTACTCTTGAATGGTGGTAACACCGTAATAGCGCGAATTCTGTTTTTAAAAAACTACAAAAACAGAAGAAATACAAATATCTATACATTTCATTTGGTAGACCTTTGGATTATTATTTATTAGTGAAATATCAAGACTATTAACTATGATAAAATATTCACATTCATTTCATAATTTTATTAATTTAAGCACTATAGCCTAGCGGTGCACAGAGTATGTAAGATACCATACAAAGTTTATCATAGATTATATTAAAGGAATATTCCATAATTGAACCACAGATACGGTTATTAAAGTTCAGTCAATTACATCGACTGGTTTTATCAACACCGGAACCGTAGCTCAATTACGGAATATATTCTAAACTTATAAAATGGTAAGATATTAATATCACTACTCTCATACGAGTACAATATAAATGCAACGGAAAAGATTTGGGTTTCACTGTCCGTTTAAAGTATATTATTTATCACTTTCTTTATGCACATTTGTCAGTGCAAAATGTGATTTTAAGTTTTTCATGATTTCTTCTCGTTGGTACATCACTTCCTTGTAGCATAATGTCGAGTACAGTATAGGACACTGGTACTGCACTGTTTCTGTACATTTTGTATCTCTTCCTTCGCCAATGAATTTAAATTCTGACACGGAGTTCACTGAAAGACAAATAACACGATTAAAATCCGATCGACCAGCATGTAAATTCCATGCCAGTCCCGTATGCATAATATATTTAAATAGATAAGAATGGATTTAAATATGATAAAATTTAACTCACGGCAGCAAATACCGTAGAAGAAACAAGTACGATGCTCGGAACTGATCAAAAACCCTTTCTCATCGGGTCTTACAACAAAATGGCCATGGGCTGTATTTTTGATAATAGGAAAATGACTCAAACGCTCTGTGTATCTTGCCGAGTATTTCCAATGATCATAATTGCCAGTGTCAGCAATAATATCAAAGTCTTCTCTGTAATGATGAAATAGAATTAGTAGAATGAAGATGGTATAATTATATGCCTTTCCGAATATTTACATGGTAGGATTTAATTTTTGCATATTGCTAAAATCAGCAACAAATTCCCAAACATCTTCTGCCTGTGTATTCTTTATGGTCATCTCGAATGAAACGTGATGCTCCTTCCTGTATATCGCAACCAGGTAGAATACAAAGAGGCCAAGAGAAACATAGGCCAACGTTCTGGTTTTCCATTTCATCGGATTTAAACCCATGTCTAAAACAGAACAGTTGAGCACCGCTGCGGATGCCGCAAACAGAACTGAAATTAAAATAAACATAAGGTAGAACATTCGAATATTCCGACATTACTGGTAGATCATTAGAGTTTGTAAAGTTGTTATAATCCTATTAAGGTCCAGAAACCATTCGCCTTAGTAATAACGTATACTATAAATTTCTCATAACCACATTCATATATTTATTGTACACGATAAATTACAGCGGAACCAATGTTAAGTACATGAATGAAAGGAGCCAGATGGTAGACGACAAAACAGATGCGTGTAATGTTCATAAAAGCATATGTGTGCATTCATAAGATACGCAAATTTAAAATTAATGAACAGCATGCTTACCGGATTTATTATTACTTGATCTCTGAGATTCACTTCCGGTTACAGTCTCGACAAAACTTTTTGAATGCTTATGCACAACTTCTCCAGCGGGTAGCTGATAGTACAACTTCCGCCAGCGAACTCCTACGCCATTCTCATTTAGATGGTTTTGTGGATGCTGATGATGCTGGTGCTGGTAGTAATGATGATAATGAAATGCGATAGCCTCTCCGATTGCTTCTTCGCGGGCTCCAAATACACCTTTTGTAGACGGCCCTGAAGATGACGGGTGCGTTACAACAGATCGTAAACGTATTCGACGCATTCTCTTTGACAACGGAAGAGAAACATATGCACCAAGATTAATTTTCTGTTTATTCTCTTCCGAGGAATCGGAGCCAATGGTTTTGATCCTCTTCGTCTGAAATGAAGGGCGGAAGAAAGAAAGAAAATTGACGATTATCTAAGAATTGGAATTTTATGGATAATGGACTGTTTTTTTAACTTCTGCAATTATTTTGACACTGTAAATGATGAAAATGGATATTGTAGATTTTGGATGAAATTCACGATCACTCGCATTATTCGTAGGTAATCAAGTCAAGTATGTCGACTGGACAGTCCTGAGGTGAGACTGACCAGTTTCGAACTACCTACAGATTTTTTATGGCTCGAATACATGAGCGTGAATTCTATATGTGCAAATATTTATGCTAAAGCACTAAAACGTAAGTTCCGTGAAAACGTTCTGGAAATAGAGTGACTGATCCCTGGAATGATAGCCACCAGAGGATTTTGTTTTTGAAGGTATCAAAGTAGTGTTGAAGTAACAAATATTGCGATGGTTTGTGTGAAAGGAAATTATTTATTTTGTTAATAATAAATGTAATAACATGCTAGTGTAAAGTTTATATAATAGTAGCGGTTGTTCTTCTTATAGTACAATCAAATTTTACTTTGCATTCATAATTTTAAGTTGTCAGAAATAACGCTTTGCCACCATACATAATTATTTTTATCATCCTTTCATGGAAGCAGTATTACTTAGGTTAAATAAATATGTTAAATATTTAGCAAGGTAATGTGGATTCTACTTAATATAGAATCAGTTTTTCAATCTTCTTCAAATGACATTTGCAAGGCACCATGCTACGGTCCTATGAGTACCAAGTTGGTAATAATTTACATACTATTAATATGCTAGTCTTATAATTATAAGTTATATTATACATCATTTACAAAAGGATAATGTCAGCCAGTTGTCCCTGATTTGTCAGTATAAATTTGGAAAGCACAGTGTGATGACTAATTTAGATGATTCATCATAGAAATTTATAAGTCAGTTTATTTATATGAGTCACCTGTGGAAAAATGTAAGCATGCAATTATAATTTGTGTAGGTTGATTAACTTTTTAAAGCCTACGTTTATGACGTTACGTCATTAGCTTCCATTGCCAGTCATAATGGGAATTTTGACATATGTATCATTGTTCGGAGTAGTACTCGTTTCTTCTGCACTGTTCCTTACACTTTCTTGAAGCATAGATTCTGCTTGTTGTGCCAGTATATCTTTGATCCCCTTCATAGGGCTCATTGATTTAAAATCAAGGATTCTTACTAGGCCACACTGATGACCTGTTGCGAGCCATAAGAAACTCCAGGTATTTGGATTCCATGTGAGCTGAAGGATAGAAAAATAATTATCTGGTGTTGATATAAAGGCGATAATTCACAGAACAAAGTAATTTACTTACTCGATTAACAGATACGATGGGATACTGTTCTGCATTCACAGGCGTAAGTCTATCTATTATTAACACTTGTGCTTTTCCACCTTTCGTGCGAATTTTCTTTTCACTCTGCAAAATTACACGTTTTTAAAATTAGCATTATACTAAATACTATAGAAATCGCATGTAACACCAAGTTGTGCTTTAGTATAATTTTATAACACTACAACTATTCGAAGTGATTTACTAACTGCAGATGGTTCACAAAAGATAATTCCAAAATCATCTTTAAATCCCTCATAAGTATCAGGCATGTAATTATACTTTTCATTCTTGCTTTTCCGCTTCACTACATTTTCCTCTGGTTTCTTCAAATTGACTATTTGAACGAAAGATGATACCTGATTGCATAAAAATTAAATATTTTTCTGGTATTCTTCTGAATATACTTTCATTATTAAAAATTAATTTAAAAATCATATAGTTACCTCCCTCCTTTTTGGAAGTTTTTTCTCCATATCTAAACCATAAAGTAATTGACCAGCAAAAATTGTCACTACTTCACCAGCCAGATTTCCCTGTGCCACCGCATTAGCAGGATCGGATATGCTTATACCCTGTGATTAAACATACTTACTTTTATAATTTCACTTTACTCTCGTTAAGAATTTATAATTGAACTGTATGAGATACTTACATAAGTTGTGGAATTGGTGACTAGAAGAGGAAAGATCTTGTATCCATGCTCACGTAATGGAATAAGATATGAATTTGTGTGATTCAGACTGAAACAATGTGTTGATACAATTTTTGGGTAACAGGAAATTGCATAAAAAGTAAGTCATAATAAACATGTAAAATAAATACCCAAAAACATCATCGTAACTTGTTACTGCTGCTGGCCAATGAGTCATCCAAGTGCCACTTACTAGCATTCCTTTTTTCACAATATTTTGTGGTTCACTGGTATTTTCCAAATCCCAGAATTTATAGCACGTGTCCATGCCACCAGTAGCCAGAAACCGTTTGCCACTATATGGAACCAATGATACCACTAAAAAATCATTTCATTAGCGATGCCCAAATTTTTAGTCTTCCTAACAGCTGTTCGTACATATGTTCAGCAAATTTTACTTACTCATAACTGTATGAGCATGAGCAAAAAAGTGCTGGAAAGCATTGAGATATAATGTTGTTCCACGTTTCCTCGTGAGCAGAGGTGAAAGAATTAAAAGATCCCATAAAGCTACATAACCGTTGGAGAAACCAGCAACAATCGTACTAAAATAAAAAATAAAATGGATTGTTACAATTAAAATAGTAGTCATTGATATTCTCGTTTAAGACAAAATCTTACTCGTGTCCCTGTTCTTTGGTCCAGCATAATTGAGTACACTGCCAATTTTGTTCTCCATTCTCGTACATAATATTATTCACAACTAGCGTTAATACAGGATCAGTTTTGTAAATGGGTAAACTGAAATAAAATTGCACAATTGGATTTAATTACATGACGAAGATGAATGAATCAATTATTAAATTCACTTACTTGCTTGCTGCGTTATGAACAAATCCTAACTCCTCTGGAAAGGGCAAAGAATAGATATGTACACATCCATCGGAACATGCAGTAGCTAGTAGTCCCATTCTTTTCAATGTATTTTTCTTCTCTTTGGAATTGAATAATTTCTCATTCTCATAACATCCGGATGGACACCATTCCATACACCAAATTGTACCATAATCGTGCGCGACTGCATATGATAATACTGGTAGAGAATTTTCATTTTTAGATCTAAAAAGTAACAAAATAAATTTCGAAACATTTATAAATCTTATATTATAAACGGCTACAAGTAATACTGACTCATGATCCAATTTGCCTATATTCCATATCTGTATTATGTTTCTCCCATTATATGCTTTTCCAACAGTATATTCACTTTTCATAGAGGGATGACAACTCAAAGCTAAATATTGGTTTGCATTATCAGCGAACATCGGTGTTGGTATTGGTAACCAAGCCATAGCCCATATTGGACCACCCACGAAAAACATAGGTACACCTGTAAAAAATTTAACAATATTATATGAAGTAATAGAAACAGTGAATCAATAAAAACTTACCAGTATCAAGACTTGCTTCGAATCTATTGAAGTGCTTCCAATTATGTTCTCTATCTGATTGTTTAGACCGGTCTTCTGGTTTTGGCTTAATTGAACTTACAGCAATAGATTTCTCTACATTTGGCAAATACTGTGCAGCCTCTTGGTTCTTTAGTAATGTGAAATTATTTGGAACAAATGTCTCATAGAGATTCAATCGATAATTTTTCAATTCGCTAGCAATAGAAAAAAATCGGCGGTCAATTTTTTGTAACTTATATTCTCGAAGAATAATTATTAATACATACAATTCCAATGTCCAATAAAAAGCCGGACTATAAGTCTTGCTCCAACTTGGAAATCGAGTCTCATCCAAGGTTAAAAATTCCATTTTATTACTAGTCCGTTCTGCAAAATCAAAATAGTGTGATCAGAGTCAAAAGATTTACTCAATATATTCAGAAGGCATCATTTTCTTAAAATCATACTTATTCTTCTCGTGGTTATTTCACGCTTTGTATTTGATGAGACATTTTGATTATCGTCATCTTCATCATCATTATCATCGTCACTGCTCTCGTTGATATTTAATTCTTTGCCTGCATCTGAATCCGATTGTGAATCCAGAACTTCATCAGGATGTTTTTCCATTACATGACCTACTATTTCATTTTTATATTCCGTTTCGAATTTGCAAATCTTGCATGTGTAATTCTGCAAAGGCAAAGTAGAAAAACTTGTCAGTCACATTCGCGAACAATATCCTAGGACTGTTATGTTCTATACTTACAGTAAGTGGTGAAAATTCACATTTGAGATAATGGTCACTGATAAGATTCACCGAAGGAAAGGTGGCTACGCAACCAGGATGCTTACATGCAGCAGCTCCCGATAAAGACAATTCCTTGTTCCATATCGTTTTTAAAATTCCAGGTATTTTCTTTCCAGTTGGTTGTTTTATGAGATTTTTCTGTACGGATGATTTTGTTTATATTTAAAAATCACAATAGTGGAACACGTTATGAAAGACTTACAATTGCAGGAGAAAATACTCGCATTTTCTTTGCCGCTGGACCATCATCATCCTTCACGAGTGCAGTAAATTCCGAAATTTTAGTTACTGCCCTATTATTAATTAAGAATTACAGTTTCAATTAATATTTTGTTATCGAATATATTGTTATCTTATATATTCCATAATTGTACTTACTTTTCTGCAGCTTTACGTTTACCACTAGTGCGTACATCTGCAGTGTTTGATATTTTTATTAATTCTTTTGATTGTGAATCACTAGTTTTATGTGCTCGCTCATGTATTTCAAATGAAGAAGGCATCATGGTACGATTACAAATTTTACAAGTCACCAGTAAAGCTGTTCTTTCCTACAATAAAAAAAATCGTATTTCAAAATTTCGTATCTCATCGACAACAATTTATTTCTGTACTTACATCCGCCGATTTCCCACAAAATAGCATATGCGATATAAAACCATTAACGCTACGTTTAGTCGTTGAACACATTTCACAGGTAAGTATACCTTTTTTCAATTTTCTAGCATCCACCAAAATCTTTTGTAATAATTTAGTGTCGTTCTCCAAATCCTAGAATAAAGATAATTAATATATTTTTCAAAGGTACCTGTGCAATTATTTACTAATAATTTTTGTTACGTTAAAAATTGCATATGTGCTCACCAATGGTTCATCTCCTTCGCACCAGCTCATATTATTGTGCTTTTTTAAATTGTGCATGCTCCATTGTTTTTTCATTACTTCTGCATCGCATTTAACGCATTTCACATTTAAAACCTACAATAATGGCAATTGTAGATATTAAAGTCTTCTTAAGTAATATATAAAAAATCCTAAATAATACAGAAAAACTAACTTCTTCGTTAGATGGAAGATCCTTTATCTCTGTTTTACTGGGTTCCTTTGCTTTAGTAGATCCTGGCATCCTGGGGGTATATTCTGTATCAACTCGTCGTCCTCGTCCTCGTCCTCGTCCTCTACCTCGGCCACGACCTCTGCCTCTTGTACTCCTACCTACAGGTCGACCTCTACGCTTAGGCAGTATTTCTTCTTCATGAAGAGACTCTTCATTATTACTTTCATCACTTAATTCTTTAACTTCCATTAGACTTGATTCTTTTCTTGCAGATCGTTTCGAACGAGTATGATTTTCCTGAGGCAAGGATGAATCTAATTCATGCTTTAATTCCTGGAATTTATTTTGCTCAATGGTATTAGCCTTATGAGTCATTTGAGGATCTGGAGTGTTAGCAAGTATCTTTCTTGGCCTTCCTCTTCGTCTTCGAACGGGTAGAGTAATCTGTTGGCAAGCCTCTTTCTCAACTTCAGAAGATTTATATTCGCATTCTTTGCTAGCATCTACAGACGGTTTATTTTTCACGTTAGGAGGTTTCGTATCGATATCATTAATAATTTTTTGGTGACATATTTCAGTTTTACTTTCCTCATTCATTTCAATAAGTTCACTACGATCGTTCCAATGTCGTTTAATTCGTGGAAACGTTATGATTAACTTTTCTGCGCTATCATCTTCGCCAATAGATTTAATTTCAGGTGATCTTCGTGCATCTTCAGAGTTTTTCTCTGAGAGTTGTTTATTGGCCGGCACGTCCACTTCAACTTCATTATTTATTGAATAGTCATTAGTATCCCTTGATGATTCTACTCGCTTGCGTTTACCTCGTAATTCTTTAATGGAACTGACAGGATTTTGTATTTTATTCTGAACTGAAGGCTCCTTGTTTGTTTTTTCATTCTTGACAGAATAATTATCATCGTCAAAAAGCACTGATTCTGTGTCATTACTCATCTTTTTATCCTCTACCATTTCACATGTGCTTGTAGCATTTTTAATTTGAATTGAAGTACTTGCATTTGTACTTTGGTTAAATCTCAGAGAAGTTATATCACCTGATATATTCAATAGTGCAGATTCCTCTCTCTTATTTGTATCACTTGATGTAGTCTTAATAGAACAGACCTGACTTCTGCTGTCAGAATTAATTTTATTCCGTGTGCTGCTTTCTGTTTCTTTTTTCTCTTTAGATTCAGTACCATCCAATGATTTGCGACCTTCCAGATAGTTTATAAGAAATTTTTTGGAACTTGCGATAGGAGATTTTCCCACATTTTTTAATAATGTTCCATCTAGTTTTGATTCATTAGGATGGCTTTCACTGATAGCATTAGTTTTTCGAAAATTTTGTGAATTAACGCCGGTTTTCTGTAAATTGCTCTGAAGATTTTCGCTTGCAATTATACTTTCAGGAGTATAATTTAGTGTTTCACACGATTCATTCGTAATATGAGAATTGTTTGATTTTGCAGTATTTAATATAAATTTCATTCGCTTATTCTTAGAAAGAACTATACTATTCTGCTTATTGTATTCTAATGTACTTGGAACCTTTTGAGATGCTGTTTGTGACTTAATACATTTAATTACTTTCGATGATGCATTTTTATCATCCACTTCTGGAGAAACAAGGTCATAATCATTTTGCATGTCATTTCGCTTCATACTAACATTATCAGAATTCTTGGTATGTAGTTCTGAAGCCTCGTTATGTGATATATGTCTTGGAGAACTGTTCGGATGTTTAATAATGACGTTAGACGAAACATTGCTCTTCGCTGGAATAAGCTCATTGACTTTTTCAAGAACTTTTATTTTTTTCTTATTTCTCGTTTTCTTTGTATTCGATGAAGTAATATTCGCATAATCTTTGGTATTATGTTTGTCTCTTATTATTGTTTCCGATGAATCCATTTTGCTATTATCATCCAATAACTTATTTTCAGTAGATTGTAAATCTGTATGTAACTGGACAGAATTATTTTTCATATTTTCAAGCGAGGATTTAGTACGAGAATCTTTGGATTTACTAACTGATCTTTTTAGCTTTCGAATTTCATGGATATTGCTCTTCTTTGCAACAATGTTCATTGATCTCTTTCTTTCAGAGTGTACATCTTTTTTGTGTTTGGACAAAACTGTGGGTGGCACTTTCTTATTGCATGATTTTCTCTCATGCTTAGGCATAGTCTTAAAATCCTTTGGATTCAAGAGTAACGTTTTTGTTACATCTTCTTGCTTGTTCTTAGTTGGTCGTTGATCATTAGCCATCACAATAGGAGCCTTTGATTTACTTAGGATCTTATTACTAACACTTTCTCTTTCAATACTGGAACTTTTGCTCGTTAACAAATATGTGCTAGACATTGATTTAGATTGTCTGTTACCCTTTTGTACACTTACATTCTTAGACATTAGAGACATTTTCGAAGAATTACTGTCCATAGTCGATATCTTTACTATAATTGGAATCCAATTGATAAATTATGATATTATATTATTATTACACATAACTTTAGTAGTCAATGTTATATAAAATTAAATTATAATAATTACCACTTTTCATTTGACCACTGAGTCTAAGACTTTGTAAGACAGCGGGTGTAAGAATAAACATTTTCTTCTGTTTATTAGGATCCATTAATTTCAATATCGTGTTATTTGGTGAATCTGTTTCACTTGGAGATATACTTGGACCAGCTTTCTCTGGACCACTCATTGCGAATATAAAATTTTTCTGAAAAGAAATTTTTTCCCTATAAACATACTAAATATAAAAAAACAAGTAACTTCTACATACAAGATTTAAGCAGGAATCAATTAAACGTAAAAAAAAATCAAAATTCACCGGTCTCATATGAAATATTCCCAATGGGAATCGAACGTGAGTTTAACAAGACGTAGGCGAACATCATACCACTTACACCAAGATGATAACTAATCACGTAATTTAAATCGGCATTCAGATATAACAAGTTTTTGAAAAAAAATACAAAAAATATTTATATCGCTATTTTTTCACAATGCACATAATTATCACTGTATAAAACGACACGTAACCATTGAACCTTCGAATGTTACTTACATTTCAGCATAAATGAAAGGTTACACCAGCGAATAAAATCCACTGAGCATGTGGTTTATCACTTTTTATTTCTAATAGTAGAAACAACGAAATGATACTGTAATTACAGCCGGCATGATATGCCGAAAGATACGAAATATTAGATAAGAAAAAATTATATTTGCAGAGAGAATATAAAATTCGGCGAAATTCTGAATACGGGACGCGAACCTGCAACCTTTCCTTTCTACGTTACAATTGACTTCTCCATTGGCAGGTAGTCTGCAATGAATCCAGGATTTATGCGCATGCGCATGCGCCACGCACTAAATTCATACTTTTTTGCACATCGCATAAAAAAATTATAGTTGTCTGAGAATCAAACATTGAATTACGTAATTAAAAAATCGATTGAAGTAACATATACATGTTTGTAATGCTACAAACATTTAGTTTTGATATCGGGAGTTCTCAGTTTTATACTGTATAACTTACAATTAATTTTATATCTCATTTAATTGTTCATTGATACTCTGGTCGTAATAAGGCTATTAGACAATAAGGAATGATCGTTGGGAAGTGTAGTGTAACTATGGAAGAGTGAATTGATTTTTAGGACGTATGTTTTTATTTGTCAAGTTTATTTTAAATCTAAACCATTCTTCTCAGAAGTTCATTGATTTTGTCCTCCCGGTTTCCAAAGTCACCACCTTCGACGTAGTGGTTGGTCTTCTTGCGCCAACCGCCGTTGGGGGTGTTCAGCTATAATAAAAACATGTTTATGATATTTCTATAATTTTTTTTTTCAACAAATCAATTATTGCAAGTAGCAGTAAACTGATTGCTGGTTTTGATATTGTTTGAGTTTTTTAACCTCACAACAAGCAGTGTTGATTGGTACAAATAAAAAATCTCGTATTACTTTTCGACATAGTAGGAGGTAATAGGACATGGAATGGTTCTACCACCATGCCTATGTCGTGAGAAAAACTTGATAGATAATGTACTATACCTTGAATGGCCATAAGAAGTTGCTGGCGTACTTGAATTTGACGCCAACGGTAAAGATTTCATGGATTAAATCCTCAGTACAGATAATGCCAGAGCGACCTAGAATAATTAAAGTATTAAAGGTATTAATTTTATAAAATTTAGTAATATGTTTATTGAGAAGAGTTAAAATATTTGTCCGAACTCTTATCTGACCCATCTATATATTTTAGGGATGGATATTTTCAAGAGTTCCTATTATATTTGACAAGATGGAAAGAAGAAGTTTAATGTTCAACCACTTCCATGGACTTGTCAAATAAAACAGAAGATTAAATTATTAATGGAATCTTACTAAATTTACTAACCCAATTTCCTTTCGATGATTGAATTACTGGTGATAGGAATGCGCTGGTTGTTGATCTTAGCAAATCCACGTTTATAGATCAATTCGCGAACAGATTTTAGGTTAGGGTATCCCCAGGTGATGTAGGGCTCAACAATTCGCAGCATGTTAATAGTGGCTTTGTTCAATCTTACAAACACACCATTGTTAATCTGCTTTAGACGGAAAAGCTGAAGTACCTTACGGACCTTGGGAGCGACTTGATTGACACTAAAAGGAAGTAATTACATATTTAATTACATACCATAAATGATCACTTACAAATGTTTAATGATTCCTGCTTACCCACGAATACGGATGACAAAAGCAAGACGAGCTTCTCCAGGAATATAATAATTTCCACGGTTCTTAGCTTGTCTGATCAATCTAATCTCATCACGCTCCTTAGTTCTGTACTCCTTAACATAACGCTCAGCCCTTTTGAAGATTTCCTTCCTCTTCTTGTAGTGATCTGCACGGCGCTACAACACGGACAGTTATAAATCATTTATTATCAAAGTACTCTGATAATGGTAATAAATAATAACGACAATACTAAAAAGTACTAAGTATAGATATATTGATATTATAAATACCTTGATTGATACTTGGAGTCCTGCAACTTTAGCATTATCGCGACGCTTTCTCCTCTTGAGTACAGACTCGGGAACGGCGGGCAATTTTTTGCCTGCAGGAGCAGCTTTGGCAGCTTTAGCAGCTTTAGGAGCTTTGGGGGCTGCCGAAGCTGGGGCAGCAGGGGTAGCTGGGACAGCAGGAGCTTTCTTCTGCCTGAAGAGCAAAACAGAACCATTATAAACAATCTCCTCTTAGGAACTACCTCATTTGAAATAGTAAGCAGGGCTCCAAAAAGTAATTAGGTTATAATATACCAACTGCCGCATCTTACTTATTTTCATACAATAAACATTACACAAGGCATCTTCCAAAATTCCTTTTTGTTTTTTGCACATATTCAGTATGTCATATTGTACTTTGATATATTCGAAATTTTACAATTATTACATTTATGCTTGAACACATGTTCAATATTTCATGTGGAAGCTGAGACTACCCAGTGGGTTGTCACCTTCATGTGTTATTCCTCGAAAGAATAATAAAATATTGCAAAAACTAAATTACACAAATTATATATCAATATTAGAAGAATTGATTTTACTAGAATATAAGAATATTTTTAGCTTTAACGATACCGATGTTTAATGATTTCTCTACCATAGAAAATGCACTTACGTATCCGCCATTCTCGTGCTTGGAAAAGAAGTCACGAAGCTCTCTGCACTTCAGGCCAGACAATTCCGTAGAGTGAACATAGTTGCAAAGGCAACAGAATCGATCTCACACAGGTGAAAGTTCAAATTACAAAAAATTATTTACAGTAGTTGAATTATATAAATGTATTATTTATTCAAATAACCGTAAATATAAAAAAAATAATAATTCCTTACATTATTTATAATCAAGTGCAGTTTTTTATTTTTATATAATGTGAAAAAATATTACTTCAAGTTGAGATCCTTGAAGTATTTGACGTCAACAATTCTCCCAACATAAATAACTTAATTTTAAAAACCCTGCACCACAAGTAGACACGAGTTCGCTTTCTCTATAAAATTGTAAATAATTATTGGTAAAATGGAAGAGAGCGATGAAGACATGCCACAATTATCATCCAGCACACTGGCTGCACTTCAAGAATTTTATAAAGAGAGAGAAGAACGCGAAAATCAGTTAAAAAACATTGTGGAACACAATCAAACATTGGATGTGACATTCGATGAGGATTGGGTAAGTTGGCTCACATGCACTCACATGTTTAAAAAAAAAAAAGCGCAATAAAATTGCGACTATTATAATATAGTTTATAATTTAAATAATAATTATTGAAAATTACAGCAATTAAGTCAATTTTGGTACGATGACGAAACTGTTGAAACTTTCATTAAGGGAGCAATAAATGCAACAGATCATAACGGGAAAATTGCATTAATATCATGTCCGACTTTGTATAGTAGAATGAAAAAAGCTGCTGGTGAAAGACATGGTAATTATTGCTCTTGCAAAATCAATATTAGTATCTCCTATTTTAAAAAGTCGTTCAATTTAAATCTATTTTTCTAGTTGTTCTATTAGAATATGATCAAAGATTTGCTGTCTATGGATCAGATTTTATTCCATATGATTATAAATCCCCCTTGGACATTCCAAGAGATCTATCCAGTTATTTTGATCTTGTGATAGCTGATCCGCCATTCCTATCAGAGGAATGTTTAATGAAAACGGCTGTCACTATTAAATTCTTATCAAAAAAAAATATTGTACTTTGTACAGGTAATTATTACAATTAATATATCATATTTCATATTAACAACCTAACAATATTACTTTTCTTGTCTAAGGTGAAATAATGGCTTCTTTGGCAGACAGGTTATTGGATGTAAAAGTCTGTAATTTCATTCCTCATCATAAAAATAATCTAGCAAATGAATTTCGGTGTTACTCGAATTTTGACTTTGACAATGCAATTGAATAAATAATATTTCGATTGATTTTAATGTAAATACTTTTTTTTTTCCTTCTCCCGGAAGTCCTTATCATCGCACGATTAAAATATTCTAGTGATATCTTCTTATTTCCGTTCCGTGATTCTTGTCTAGGGAAATTATAAAACTTATGTGAAGATCGAGGAGAAATCCCCTAGATCGGGGAACGATGGACTCTGATCGGATCCGTGAAAAGAAGGCACGCGATGGGAAGCGTAAATATTTACATCTTTTGAGTGTTTGCGGGGGTAATTTTTATTTGTAACAATGACAGACGGAAACATTTCCATGGAGGAGGATACCGAGCTGCGGGACCTGGTGGTGCAAACCCTCGAGAATAATGGTGTACTTGCGAAAGTGCGGGTGAGAGAGAATAATGATACAAAAAACAAATTTTTTATAGGTTATACCGTGCCGTTTGTCAATGCAATTAAGAGTTTATCACAGGTTCCGGCAGTTCTCTAGTACTATAATATTTTTGCATACTTTTACAGGCGGAGCTTAGGGCTAGCGTCTTTTTGGCTCTCGAAGAACAGGAGTCCGTGATGGTGAGTTAAAATTATGATCAGCAATAAAATTAAAAAAAAAGCTGTTTCCTGTTTACAGCCACCCCTGTTATAGCTTTTGTGCTCTTTGGGATATGAATCTGGGATATTTTGGTCTCGTGCTATAAATATAAATCGAGGAAACTGGGATTTATCGTTTTTCTAAGTACAGTGAACAGAACAATTCTATAATGTATTTGTTTCTATGAAAGATTATAATAAGATATCAAATTTTGCAGTCTGAATATTTAAATTTGTAGCTGTATGAAAATTCTTTGTATAAATTATTAACAGTGATGTATTTGAACTTTGACAATAGTAATTTACCCAATGATATTAAAAATGGTAGTATAATTTTTTAGACAATTTCAAATCTGAATTTTATAAAATTATAAAGGTGTGTTTATTACAGAATCCTGAGCCACTCCTGAACAAGACAGTAAAGCAGTACCTGGCAAATTCAGAAGGAAAATTACTATTTTCTTTAGTTAGGGAGTTCCTAGAATATTTTGGACTTGATTATACCATATCTGTGTATGATCCAGAAACTTATTCTGGTAAGGAGTATAGTTATATGGGAAGAAATAAATTATGCGAAGAATTGGGCATCACTTCAAGTGAACCATTACTCGGAGAGATTCTGAAGAACAGTATAAATGGTGCCTTTAATAATTCCCAGAAGGTACTTTTTGTTTGTCTGAAGAATTTTTGAATTATAGCTAACTGGTCTAACAATCTGATATTTTTTCAGAATGGACAGAGCGATAGTAGGCTCAGTAAGTCTATTGAGACATCAACAAACTTTGCTAATGCCACGTTTGAAGTTACTATTCCAAAAATACTGCACAAAGATTCAGTTTCGTTTTCAAACGACAACGACTCCTCTGAAAAACTCGAAAGCGTATCAGAATCCAGTCCAAAGATTCCAATAAATGTGACAATAACAGACAAAAAGAAGAGTGAACAAGCATTAAATAACATTTCGACCGATAAGTCCACTTGCGAGATGCAAAAGAATTCTCTCAGGGAAAATAAATTAAATTTTGAAAATATGACCGCTGCTGACGGAATTGATGGTAAAGGGAACAATAACATACATTTCGGTAAACTCCCTGCAAGTGCAAAAGAGAAAAATGCCGTGTCTAATCATGCTACACAAGAGACTGACGTAAACGTATTAAATGAGACGAATTTGTTAAACAAAACTGAACCCTTAATAAAATTTGACGAATCTATAGTCGATCAAGGGCAACTTAATCAAAATGAGGATGCCTCTAAGCAAAACATAATGAATAGTACAGAAATACAAAACGCTAACAATGTACAAAACAAGAAACAAATAAGTTCCGAGAATAATTTGAGCAAAACTGTATACTTCGACGAGATCATTATTGATGGAAAGAAAGAAAAGGTCAGCGCAGTACATAAAACTGAATTGTTATTAGGAGAGTTGCCACCCTTAACTCCAAAAACTAATTCAATATTCAGCGACTTGCCACCACTGAATGCTAAGAAAACTAATATAAATGATCTGAAAGAATTGATTGACATTGGACTTGGTAAGAACAGCGTCTTTTTATTCTATATGTAATTCATAAGGTCAGAGTTAAATTTTTATTGATTTAACTACCTAAATACTTTACTCCAGGTACAGACAGCGTAGATAACTATGAAGAGGACTTTGTGTCTTCAGCATCTGGTAGTGCTAATGAACAGAGTCCTTCGAAAGGACCAGACAAAGCAGAGAGTCCAGCAAAGTCCCAGAACAAAAAGGAAGACCGAGCTCAGAGTATTAGGAGCGAAGACATAAGTGAGGACATTGAGGAATTGGATGAGATGCTCAGTAGCACCTCTTGCGTAAGTGATCACATTGCAGTGTAGAGCATGTTCTTTCGCAGAGCCAAAAGCCTTAGTGCGATAGTGGATGGTGTGATTAGGAGCTGTTGACGAAGAAGGAAGCCATTGGTTTCATGGAATTTAGAAATTCGTAATGTCTCACAATGACAAGCATTAGTGGGATATTTATAAAATCTCCATGCAGTTGACGTAATTGCATACGTCAATTATTCTAACAGAATCGGGGGATAATGGACTATAATAATAATATCGAATTTTTCTGTGGTCATTACCACGAATTATATCAAGGAGGTGTAAGTTTTCATGATTTCATTCTAGGTTTAATCTAAGTACGATTAGAAAGTGAACTTCAATTTTTAGTCTTCTCTTTGTTCCTTTTCTCTTCGGGTCTTGATTAATTACATCCTAGCCGGACGGTTCATCCGATGTCTATGTCTTTTACTATTACGGGATAAGACACTTGCCTGCGGTTATATTGTCTCCATAATCATTGGGATAATACACTGCCAGATGTGGCTCAATACTTAGTAAGTTGCGCTACAAAAGAACGTGGAAGGAAAGAATCTGAATGCATTTATCTCGCAGGCATCGAGTTTTTATTTATTTTATACAACAGATTTTTTAAACCGGATTAATCAACATATATTTTTATTCTTTGTAGCGTAAGATGACATACGTTTAATATAGATGTGATGGTTGTGTAATGTATGAAAACTCTTGAAAAAAAGCCGTGAAGTATCATCTGCTAATTACATCGCGAAAAAAAATCTCACTGTGTGCGACATAAAACGCGAATTGAGCTTAATCAATAATTTTTTTTTCTTATCACAGATATCAAATCGTTATGTAGTTAAATCTTAACAGACGTAGCTATTGATCCGTTCTATAGATACTGTATCTGTAGAGAATTATTGCTTGTGACTTATTTTCACTCTCATTTGGACAAAATTCCTCCTACGTTATTCTGTGGATGCGCCTAGTATTACTATTCTTACAGTTAATTTATGTAAGAAGCGAGAGTTTAATATTTTACGGATCAGAGAGGAAGAGTGAGTAAGAGAGAGAGAG
>JARQSV010000387.1:2679834-2698925 GCA_030142285.1 Calameuta idolon
TTACAGTTAATTTATGTAAGAAGCGAGAGTTTAATATTTTACGGATCAGAGAGGAAGAGTGAGTAAGAGAGAGAGAGAGACAGAGAGAGAGAGTGCGTATGAAGATAGATTAAGACTTGTCAGTAATTGACAGTTACGTTTAAAAGCACGAATTTTTAGTAGAGACATTTTCTAATTTGTACTTGTCAAAGTAATTCCTCCGTTTAATTTGACGACTGAACGTTGTGCATTACCTCATTTAACTAAAGTTACTGGTATGATATCGTAAGCGTTATCAGCAAATCATCCGTCTGACAGTGGATTGCCTCAAAAAAAGAAGTACGAATCCATAAAATTATTTTTTTGGAAAGACAGTGGTGCTAAGTGTTTGAAGCTAAAATTATTTATGAGAGTTAAAGTTGTCTGAGAAAAAGAAATGGCGATTAGGTGCTTATATATTTTCTTGCATCGGCATCTCCGCAAGATGTTTAACGTTTAAAAGTACTATTGTTAGTAGCAAACCTTGATTTTTGGGCAATCCAATACAATGAAAAATATCGAAATAATATGAATATATTACTACGCCCCGAATAAGATGCAATAACTAAGTACAATTCAAGGTGGATCAACTGGATGCTTGACAAATCAAAATCCTTTGTAAAAAAAAAATGTATAGTTTGCTGTCTTTACACAAGAATTTTCATTCTTGGGTAGAATCTTATAATGCTACACGATTGCGTCGCACTGAGGCGAGTTTCAAACGAAGCGATTTCTTAATAGAAAACAAAGTAAAAGAAACAGTCTTATCTTTGTCGCACTACAATTTCGAATTGTTTCCAATCAAGTAGTAACTACTTGAACTTACATCAACATTCTGAATGCTCCAGGAGTGTTGAAATTGTCGGCAGCAATTTCAATTATCACAATATATCCTATCGTTATACTTTATACAAAGACAAACTTTCATGACTAATCAATAATGTCTCATTAAGCATCATTCGCTTGGAGTCATTGCCTTGGCTTTACTTAATATACAATCGCCAGGTCATGTGAAATCGCTTGGTCTGAATCCTAAAATTTGCCCCAGGACATGTATTAAAACAGGTGTGTTCCTGGCCAATCAGCGTGGTTACATTCTATTATCCATACAGAACTTATAATAATCAAATAACACAAAAAAAAATATGAAAATGGAAAAAAAAGTATAACGAATGAAAGTTTAACGAGTTCACGACTGCACCGAACATTCCCACAAAGTTTAGATAGTAGGAAACAGACACATTCCATTGTTATTAAGATATTCTTATCCCTAATTGGCTAGCAATAGCAAACAAGCACGCGTACGTACGAAATAAGTATTTTTCACTGTAGCTCATAAGAGAATGCTTTAAGGAGTGATCTTGTGTGTAGTACCTTTTTTCTTTTTTTTTTTTAATTTTTCTTTAAAAGATTCGTTCCGTATCCTATACGAAGTATCAAAATGTGAAAGAGAAAAAAATTCTTTCCTCGCGCTTCTCGCACTTTTTCTAATCATCAATGAATTGAGGTATCACTCGGGAAACTGATTGCAGGGTGGTCAGTTTTATCTCTGCTAGAGGAAAAAAAAAATAGAAAAGAATGAAAAATAATAATGACGTTCACTCTCGTGACTTTAACTGTATTCTGACTGTTAGTCCTTCTCGGAGCCGTCTTGTCTCATTTCTTATGGGGAGAATCTGACCTGTAATGATAAATCGGCTACTGCCAATGGTTTTTTATGTCGTTCCTTATGCTCGAATTTTTTACCAGATATAACAACATATCTTAGGACTTTGGATACTGATGGCTTTGCTATGGTCGATGATGAATTTTGTCCGGCCATCACCAGAGTCTTAACATGCATTAGGGAATAACGAATGAGATACGCGTAGCCATAGTTATTTGTTTCTTGGTTAACCGGATAGAATTAAATAGTTGGACGGACCTGTCCAGTGTCATTAATGAAATGGTTCATGAATATTTTTTCACAGATAAATCACAGATAATGAATGTTGTAACCACGTTGAACTATTGGTAGCTATATCGTGCCTTTTAGCGTGTATGAAATATACTATTATAAACATAACGCGAATAAAGTACTGTGGAATTGTAGGTTTTTACGAGACACGTACATACTCCGATTAATTATTTATGATTTACGGATACTACGATGTAACAACAATATTCAATGTATTTGTTATTTATTTTATAAAGATCTTTTTTTCCTTTCTTTTACATCCGTCGACGTTTTATTATTATTTTTCTTTATTCACGTGTATATGATTATATCCTTGTTTTCTTTAAAATCAACTGTTCCTTTTCCATTTACCTACTTATTTAATCGTGTCTTTCTTTTGTGTTTTCCTTTTTAACACGAGATTGCTTGTAGGCGAAGGAGAAATGCGGAATTTAACAGTAAATTAAGCATTCGAGATTAACCACTGTATCATTTGGAAAAAGGGCTTCGCCTTGGATTCACTATGTAAAATTATTTATAATGTAATAACAAATACTGCTCAAAAGCTCGCTAACTACAGCATTATCGTCCATCGGATTGAGAAATCGGTCGCTTATACTAAATAAAATTGCCTGTGTACCGTGACAAAAAGGCGCCTCTTTTTTTTGTTCTTAAAGATGTTTGCAAAGGAAGGAAAAGGTCACATGAAAACTTATTATAATTAATTAAAGGGCAAAAATTCAATGATGTTACGTATAGAGAGAAAAAAGTGTTTTAGGATTGAGAATTACCATTAATGGAAATACATGAAAAATTTAGAGATATTAAAAATAATGTATGTGGGTGGGGAAGGGGTGTTAAACGATTCGATCTTAATTAAAATTTTAGATAGATGGGCTCTATGTCGTATTTTCTGAAAAGATCAAACAGGACGTGTCACATGTGATTACTATTTTTTTTTATTACCAATTTTTATGTCAATTATCGATCTTTATACTTTCCTGTAATATTATTGTCTCTGAAAAATGTCACATCGTTTTAAAGTACAAATTCCTCGTCGTCAGTTGACAGTTTATGTCCGAGTTCTCTATATACTGCAGGTACCAGGCCGATGGCTGCTACGCGGCACGATTTTTTCGCAATATGTATATTTATTACGTATAACAGACTAACTACAATTTAATGAACCGCCTTGCGCATCATGATATCCAATGTATGAGATGAAATCTTCATTTCTTGGGGATATAGACTATTACTGTCAAATGTGTTGTGAAATATAGGTAGTTCGATACTTTTTGAACTTCTACTGGAATTGCCATGTCTTTTATTTTCTTTGCTATTGGATAATAATTTGCGCAATGCGGACTCGACGTCGCTGTTCCTATAATGTAATCTGTAAAGATGATTGTAATGAAAATATCCAACATTCCGAATAAAAAAAATGTATTTACACAGATTTAGGATTATTTGGCAGGTTTCTTTGTGGTTTGCTGAATAAATTTGAGCATTAATGGCACAAACTAATTGTAAATAATCCATTTATTTTTTAACATACTGAAGTCAATTCTTATACCGTGCTGTATTTGTATTTCTGCTGTTAAACTGGTTGCATTTTAATGCAATGGTCTGTGGCTTGTAGATATTTCTAATAACTTTGTTTAGTCTGTATAACGTCTTTCAATTTATTAATAATTATGGGCCTACAACTTTTTATTAGTAAGTTGTTTTGATTATCAACGAATTGCTTAAACTGCCTTTCTTCTATTATACATTGTTACTCAATGTAACAGCGAGCACACTGAACAGTTTTTGTTAACAATAAAATGCAATGTTCACTCAAATATCGACTAATACTATGTAGTTACATGTATCGTAATTGATGTTGAACGTTCTCCTCTTATTTACATAAACTGGAATAAACGTTCAATACCAGGTGGAATTCCTTGCGTATTAATCAGGTGAATATTCAGTACTGTAGTTTCGATTGACTAGTGAACTACATGCAGTGCAACCAAAACAATTTATTCATTTGACTCTATCTATTTACAATCGGTGGCGTTCCCGTTGCAGTCTGTTGCTATATGCCTTTGATACTAGATTGAAAGCGTCCATGTATCTATCCATACACATTGCCACACATTTCTGGAAACACAAATAATGAATTTCAATATTACAGAATCTCTTTAAAGATTAAAGAAGGCAGCAAGTAATTAGACAATAAGGACTGTATAAAATATGATGAAATATAATTCTTATTTACAGGAACGAACAGTACAAAATGAATTAATTTATCACGACACTTGCATCACATAGGTGTGCAATAAGAATTGTTTAAAAATATATTTAAAAATGTAATTCTGATTACAGTTGAAATATACAAGTGCCTGGAAGATAAAGTAAAGAGTATTTATATACAAACTAGAAAGAGGTTAGTTTTAGATTTATGAATTGCTTACCTGCTCGGAACTATCCAGCGAGGTGCCAGGCTTCGAGATACATTTTTTAAAACATTTTTCAGTCATTTTCTGTAAATATGCGGAGAAACATATCGGATTCATTCAGAATAATCGCGCTGTAAGGAAAAAAAAAAATTATGCAATGTTACCGTGAGTAGTTCCTGAGCATTGGCAACAGCAATCTGTTGCTTAACCTGTTCCATTATTTCGTCTTTTTGAATGCCAGATAAATTTCCAGTTTGTAACGAATCCATCTTCGTGTTAAATAATTTGTACTCGCAGTAAAGGTTCAAAGGGTAAACGCTTTTAGCGTTTTCTTTATAAAATCCTCGCCGGTACTTCGGAAAAGCGGAAGCACGTGAAGTCAGAGAGGATACGTATCGATATATCTCTAGGGAAAAATTAACTTGCACGACTACCAAGACAGCAACACATTATAAACCTAGATTTTTATATTAATCAATTGTTACACTGCGCGCTGAACAAGCGTCAATTGTTGGATCCGTATATATAATGTGATCATTGTGATTAATAATTAATAAGTGAAATACACCTTTAAATAATAATTAATCAAATACACAGATGAAACTGTGTACCAAGAGGAAATGCACGACAAGAAAGAAATAAAATCTTATTGTAAGTAAATTTCTCATGTAAATGATAAAAACATAAAATATATATGTATTCCTTTTGACTTTTAGTACAAACAATATTTGATAAAATTTGAAACGTAAGTGCTGCCGCAGTGATAAGGACATTGCCGAAAGGCGAGACTCCAAAAGATTATGCAGAAAAACTGCACAATACATTCAAAAATGAATGTACATTCTTTAAATTTACTTTTATTTGAATCTTGTAAAATGCATGTTATTTTATTAGAGTATATCTTTTTTATCCATATTTAGATTAATACAATTAATTCGATCGACCGGAAGATTATTACCGATGAGAGAGACAAAATTGTTAAACAATTATGTGAAACGTTTTCCATCGGTGATGCAAATTTATGTAACGTTAACGACAGAGGTACTATTTTCGTATATTTAAAAAAATTACCATGCTGATTTGATAAAAAATATTGTAGCTGGAGAAAAAATAGCGAGTGATAACGAGGATGAGTCATTAATGGATTCAGATTCGTCAATTATGGATGATCTATTGCTGGAATTAAATGCCCAACATCACACTAGATCAATAGATCTTAGAGAAGATAATAATATTGTAAAATGTCAAAAGTGTGCTAATCGTATGAAAACAATCGAGGATCAATCAGGAACCAGCCTTAGTAATTCACAAACTTCCTTAGATGAGTACAAATCTGATCTGAGTTTTATCCAAGCAATCGTGTGGCTTAAATCAGCAATAACAATGATGAAGCAAGTTCCAGTGAGGTCAATTCAAAAAGTTTTAGGGAAGCACTGGAGAACTGGTAATAATCAAGATTCAATTGTACAAGACAACCTTAAGATATCTATAAAAAAAAGTGAATCAAAAAAAGGCCAACAGTTGAAAAATTTAATTAATGATAATCAAGACCAACAACGATATTTTTATAATTTTGATGATGACGAAAGTGTAGCTTTGAATGATGAAATGTCATTCCATACTCAAAATAGCATTGACTTTTTGAGTAATGCTAAACACAATCTGATTGTCGCTTCTGATACAGAAGCTATTAAAATTGACTGTGCGAACAACTTGGAGAATAATACGGACGACGAGGAGACAAATTTTCAGTTCAGTCCTAGAAAAGAAGCCATGAATAATTTTCTGAACATTCCTGAAAATTGTATTGGACTTGAAACTAATGACAAATACATAGAACCCATGACGAGTCCTGAGATGAGTTTTGGAGAGGAGTGCAAGGAGAGACAGATTGCATCGGCAACAGATATTGAGGATAGCGGCTTTCAGACTTTGAACGTAAATTCCAGTACCCAGAATATAGATTTCAAAATGTCTGAATTGTCTGTGGGATTGAGAAAAGATCAAGATTCGTTCTTGTCATCTATTCAGTTTGTCGATAGTGAAAAGCTAGCGACCACTCGGAAAACCCATAGTGATGCACGTAGACTTTTAAGAATCGAAAAAGTCAATAATTTTCTGATGACTCAAAAACCTTCGGAGTTTCCTACTGCATCGACTTCGAATTCGAAAATGATTCCTGAACAAAAAATCGGATCTAAATCAACCAATTGTCAAAATAAAGTTATTAACGATACTAGGAACATCAGTAGAAGAAGCACAGTATCAAATAGTGAAAGATATCTTAAGAGAAAGAAGGATAACCATTCGAAATCAAAAAACAGTCCGCCGTTGAAAAAATCAAAAAGAATTCATGATAAAATATCATCTGTCTCTCTTAATCATGTTTTACGGACTTCAAATACTCATGACGTGTTGCTACAATGCACGAAAACTATTTTACGTGTATTTGAAAATGAGAATATTATAACGACATATTCGCGATATAGTAAATGGCAAGATTCTATGGAAAAGGAGGCTGTACAGACTATAGTAAACTTAGTCGATCTCCTACAGGAGGAAAGTGGACCGAGTTCCTGTAAAAATGAAACTGTTCAAATGATAAAGAGGATTTTTAAAAAAATTCTAAACAGTCAAAATAAGGTCAGTATATTCACGCGAATAAATCGAAATTGTTTAAGAGTTATATAGAACATTATTACCCCTAGATAACAATTTCGGAACATCACATATCAATTATTTTGGAATTCTGCAATTCTTTTGTAATATGCCACGAGACTGTGGATTATTTAATTATGAAATCAAAAGATTTGACGGACGTTGTTTCAAGAAGAATGGACGAAGATCAGAACCTCATAGAAACACTGAATACTCTGGAAAGATCCTGTCTTCTTTTTCACGGTTTGGAAACAGTCCTTAGAAAATACAAAAAAATGGCTCCTGAATGTCGTATAATTAAATCCAGTGACAGCACTGGAATACCAGCAGTGACTGATCTGTGGAAAAAAAGATGGGGATGCAATGAAATTCAACAGAATACAAGAAGCAAGGATGAAAATCGCGCAGAATTTTGGATGGAAATTTTGGAAAAATTGGCAGTTACCAGTGCAGACAATTATCCACAGATTACAGTATCAGTATGGCAATGCATATCTATATTAAAATCCGACGACAAGATTAAAGTATAAATAAGTCTATAAATATATAATTAAGTATAACATACATTTGTACAAAAGACAAAATGTCCAAACTATATATCAATTTCGATAAGTTAATAACTTTACGGTTTATTGTAAGAATGAACAATATGAAAGCCGATGATGGTTAAAATAAAATAAAAATTCGCATTGAATGACGAAGAACTATTTTCATTAATCGCGTCACTGGAAAATTCATCATCATCGCCAGTGACGTCCCAGCCACAAAGGTTCTGTTCATTAAGAGGCAAAGAATCTTGATGCAAACGTATAAACTGTGTAACCTCATACAACATATCAGAAATAGGTGGCAATGAATAAGAATCATTCCCTTTAATATCTCCAGAATATATATTAATCTGAAAAGGAATAATCAGAAAAACAATTAAACACTCGATGCTACCAGTAACATAGAATAGAATTAATCTAACGCAAAACAAAATGTACAACCTTTATCGCGTATACATTGGTTTCCGTATTTTTGTAGACCTCAAAGATAATTGCAGTGCCTTCCTGAGGTACATAAGGGATCCAAATATTCATAGCGTGCAGAAGACCAATTAAATTAATATCATCACCACTATACTGATAAATTTTTGTATTGTTATTCTCTCCACTCATATAAGCAATGGTGTCTAAAATGATTTTTTTCAAGAGCACACCACCGTTTAGTTGTCGCTGTAAATTAGTTTTGCCAAGTAATTCATAATCAATTTCCATCAAGGTCAACATCTGGCCATTAGGAAATATATCGTCGCTCCAGACAGGAAGTGTAACGTTTCTCTCGACCTAAACAATATTAACAGATATTAATGATCTTGCGCAAGCACAATAGTATCGTTATATAAAAGTAATAATAATAATACACTGGTCCGAAGAATTTTGTAAAGAGCAGCTACGTCTGAGATAGTTTCCACAGTAAATCTAGTCTCTTCGCGCAAATAGGTAAAAAGCTGGGAATATTTTTGAACAACGTATTCGGCTCGACTAGATTTATCGACTTTGTCCTTTTCCGCTATAAAGTTTGGACATAATCTTCCTAGCATCAAGGTATCATTCCATTTTTGTTCGTAAGCTGTAAATACGACATTGTAACTGGAATTAGTAGCTGTGATGAGAATTAATAGAAATTATTATATCGTACAGATTGAAACCGGCTGCCAGTTCAGGTCTTCCTTCCAACGTTGTATGCCAACTGGTGGCCAGAGAGCGGCGTTCACCAGAAGTGCAGAAATTTTCGAAAAAGGGCTGTCTGACGTTATTGTTTTTGATGTAGTAGGCATGTAAATATCGCCAAGAAAATCACCATACTTTTGACGTAAATAAATACCCACATTATACATGGTGAGTTTTTCTTTCTGAAATAATCTTAATGAATTTTTTACGTAATTATAATACATATATATGTATATACAATATGAAATCTTACATTAGTCATGTCCAAAGTTCCATTAGTGTCCAAAATATAGCTAGGACTCTCCAGAGAACTGGTTATCGAATCATCCAATTTTATCACAGGAGTTGCAGGCTGATGCATATATACCTAAAGATAAAAAATGATTTATAATTATTATTAAAATATAAAAATGTTAATATATTAATAAAATTGTAGGTCACAATAATTGAATACTCACGACATGAATAAGTTGCAATTCCTGTACAGCCAAAGTGGTCATTAAAGAGATAATCAGTGCAATGCCGACTTTGAAAAACATTGTAAAAATTTAACGCTTAAACTTAACTTTAGAAAATCGCGCATAAATTGAAAGAAATAAATTTCGTAAATTATGACAATGTCAAATAAAAGTACGCTTAGAACGATTATCGATAGCTTTATTTTAAGTCGTTATACTATTATTATTATAAAAGTTTTTATATAATTTTAAGCGAAGGTTAAGACATTCATTAAAATTTTATCTAACAATTTCCACAAATAACGGCAAATAATTCATCTCATATCTCAAAGAAGAGAAGCCACTTAAAAATTTTTCCGTTTACTAAATTTCACAAATTTTCTAATACCAGACTAGACACGAGTAAATCAGAGTTATCACACAGCCTCCGTAGAGATATGGTCGTCTTATCAGTCTCTGAGCCACTGAACTGATATTACAACTCGTACACGGATTTATTAATTAATAAGGCAGGGACAACCGTCGTACATCCGTTAC
Source organism: Calameuta idolon (assembly GCA_030142285.1). Classification (NCBI taxonomy): domain Eukaryota; kingdom Metazoa; phylum Arthropoda; class Insecta; order Hymenoptera; family Cephidae; genus Calameuta; species Calameuta idolon. The sequence goes on from JARQSV010000387.1 coordinate 2,689,598, forward strand.
GCAACTCTGACTATCTCTGCCACTTGAATATATTCTCTATTAAAACCCTATATAATCTCGTATAAATTTTATGAACCATAAATAAGTTCAGCTAAACAATATGTAGTTTAAATAAAAATTTCCAGTACAATTGCAGGAATCGATTAATTAATTTTAATTAATGAAACATTGAAAAATCATCAGAATTGCACAAACGATCCCACACAGCATATAACATTCAGATACATTTTTTATTGCGTAAGATTCTAAATGCTATTTACAATAATTACGCACATACAGTGTTACATAAATTTTTTACGCTATTCTCATAAACGACAGAAAAAGACAATTATAATATTTTTGTACAGATCATATGAAACTTATGGATCATACAAAATTCAATTGTATTTATACAAAGCACTAAGTATACAATGACTGCATAATATCACGCGATATATTCATGCGCAATCAGCAAACTCTGCACACCTTGCAGTCGTGCACTTGATGATAAAAATCAGGGCTGTCCATTAAGAGGCTCGCGGGCCGCATGCGGCCCACGATCTTACTTTCTGCGGCCCGCGAAGTGGGCCTCTAAATTTATAAATTACCCTCAAATACGAAATATGCATAATTCTTACATTATCTTAATAATATATTTTGTATTTGAGAGTAATTTATACATTTAAAGGCCCGCTGGGTGGGCCGCAAAAAGTGAGGTCGCGGGCCGTATGCGGCCGGCGGGCCTTATGTTGGACAGCCCTGATATAAATCAATGCTCAAATGACGCGTCAGTGCAAATTAATGATGACAGTCGTCATGTCATTTCAAGTGGATTTAATGTTAGAGATTTTGTTACGCCGTGAACTTGTGTGATTTCCAGTAAAAATAACACCGAGGTCAACAGCAAAAACAGTATTGCAACGCCTGTACCAACGTTTTAATACAGTTTGTACGCAACGGTGATTACTTTGTGATAAAATGAAGTGTAAGAAAGAATAAATGGTGAAACGTTTTTAATTAGTTGCTAGGTGCATAATAATACAATAAATGCAAAAACATAACGATATCAGAGGTCTTCAGTGAGTATGTCATCGTATTTGTAATTATTATTAGTAGGCAGACAATATTCATCATATAATGATCTCGAGAATGGGTCAAATTTCAGATTCGTTGAAAATCATTTAAGCAGCTGTGGCGCCATTGATAAAATTCTATATTGATATGCAGATGTACATTTAAATTAAATATTATAATGCAGCCGTGCGTAATACGGTTCTGTATACTTTCATAGGTCGTCCATATTATGATCATCATTAATTTTCATCTACTCGAATTGATCGATGGTAAACTAAATAACTAGTCTATACATAGTGTAACTAATTATTTATCATTCTTATTAATGACTTTGCAAGTGACACCTAGCTAAAGAAGAGTATTTTTATTTGCCTGAGAACATTTTTTATTTTTCATTGGCACCGTTGATTGGCCAATTATTTATTTCTTGACAAAGTTGAAAAAACTGTTGACTAAGATAATTGAGTATAGTACGTAAGTCATGGTTTTTAAATAAATTGGAATTGATGACTTGGCGACTCTAATGACTGTCGTACTCATTACACGGAACGATTGTCTTTTCAATATTTTCTGTACGCCACGGGATTTCCACCGAGTGAAATTTGAAAATGTTTTTCTAATTAGATGTTTTCGCCTCCGGGAAAATTACAATGACCGTTTCCATCAGTTATGGTTTCTTCGTCTAGTATGCATGTCATATCGCACTAACGTACGTCGTATCTTCTTGCTCGTATGAATATAACGAGACCATCACGTTTTCCTTCGAGCTGTAGATACGAAAATGAAAGAATGATTAGTTAATTACATTTAAACTATACAATGTATCTTGTCAACTATACTCACGCAAGGCCAACGTGAATCTTCGATGTCGATAAATTTATTTGGATAATCGATCCTGTCAATGACGATATAACTTTTCTGGCTGACGATATGCTAATCATATTTTATTTGATACAATCTATTATCTGTTATCGGGATACCGATGATTCAATGCAACTCGTAGGAAAGTATAAACAAATTTTATTGATATTAATATTTTATTATGTAATATATGTATAATCAACTACTCAATGAATTTAATTGTTAGTGCATTGACACTCGTAAGTAAATATTGACATAGATATTTGGCAGGTTCGAACCAGCGATATTGATATTTCTCAGTATATTGTGTGTATATGCCTATATGTAGCAATTCTTTCGAAACGGATTCAGTTCACTTTAATATATAACCAAGATTTCATAAAGCAATAATATATTTTACGTGGCTACATGCTGTCCGTTTTTTTCGTAACAAGCGGAGGTGCAGAGATCGTTTTTCTTCGATTGCACAAAATATCGATGAAAGCTCATGTTTTATCATAAACTGTATTTACCCAAACAATAGAAGCAATATGAACAATGTACAAAATAAAATTTCATTATCGATACGAAGTAGTGTATTCCGTTGCTTTTCTTTAACAAAAAAAGTGTAAAAATAAAAATTAGCTAACACCGTGACCGCGTTTTTCGATAATGTTAGGTTATCCAAACCAAAGTTTTTACCGACGGGTGGTTCCGCGTTGTACCACTGATTAGGCATATGGCCTTCTCTTCGTTAGTTTAAACTACACAACAACAACATGAATAATAAACCCGACTCACGCATGTTTTATGTATTATCTGTCTAATCGTTTCAATTTGCATCAGGTCACCGAATGATTGATAGTTTCATGTGAACGAACCATTATCACTAGGCGCTAAAGTTTTCACGTAACAACAAGCAGACCTTATTACGACAATAATTACTAAAATTACAAGAAGCTTCATTCTGGCTCTTCGTATTACTATTACCTCTCGTTACGCTTGATTTCGAAAGAAGTACGTGACACATACGACAAGGAAAAAGTCAGGAAATTCTACACTTTCTATAATAAATGCTTAATACATTAATCATAATTGTAATCAATTGTATAGGTATACAAATAAACAGCTGATCGATTGACTCACTCAAAATAGTTCGCCATAATTCACACAGGTGTCCAGCACGTAAATCATCGACACCATCAATTCCAAAATCCAGTCCAAAAGTTCCTGAACGAAGAGTTATTTATTGAAATACCTATTGACTAGGTTAACTCGTTCCGAAACATAATCAACCAGCCAATCCACTCCCACCTACCGGGAATTAGTTAATCCTGCCTGGTGAACGGGATGAATTTTCCTCTGAACGATACTAATCGCACTTCGAAGCTGTATGGCTGTCTTGTCTCTCCCGGTTCACTAGTTCAGTGTAGAATATATTTCATTGGTCGTTGCTCATAGAGACACCATTGGCCCACCGAGTGGCTGGCGGAACTTACGAAACTTGAAGATTTCGGTAGGGACTTGGAAATCCCGTTCGGAATTCAAATTCAATCCAGCCAACCCCGTCATGCTGTAGCACTTCCTGCCATACTGACAGCCACCGAGTCAGTTTACAAGACTGTCAAGGAGGTTGTCTCCAGTAGGGGCTGAGACACGAGGAGGACTGATAAGGTCCCCTATAACATTCACGAGCGTCGCCAGCACTGACCAAACTCTCGTCGAGACGCTAGTCGGGCCACTTCGACGGTTTTCGGTTTCCGATCTTTCATTTCTCAACGGAAATCGATCTTGTCTTCTTCGTTCAGTCTCTTCGGTGAGTACTTCACGTTTATCAGATGGTTCGATTGTATTTACACATATAATATCACAGCAGAGTACCTTGTGTCGGTAATATGTTAAGTGATTAAGTATGAAATGTCCGTTTACCTCAAGTACCTTCATTTCGAAATGGGACATTTCATACTTAATGATTTAATATTTTCATAGTACGTATTATGACTTGGGTATCGCGTACGGTGACGTTTCTAATTTTTTTACGCCTTCAAAAAATGTATATCAATGGTTTCGCAATAATTTATTGTTCGTGGCAGCCTTTGGAGCATAGGATCGTGCAATTTTATTTTTGCGCTTATTAATGGATTTATCTTAGAAGCTTTTACGAGTCAAGGTGTTTGATTTTTAATTTTATTTAATGATACGAACGCAGAGTTACGAAGAGGAGATCTTTATGAGGCTTTTATTTATATTCAGCATAATAACCGGTTGATATAGTTGCTACTTTACGTAGAGTTGAAAGTACTTACGATTTTACGTTAGTCATTTTATTTTATTACTTTACATAAAAGGTATGGCACGTAATATTCTTTTTTGTTATATGTTTCATAACTGGTGAAAATACTTGTGCGTTCGTAAACTACAATTTTTATTCGTCACAATAAAAGTGTCAGTATAAGCCGTTACGGTCGATGAGTGATTTAAAAATGTTTCAAATTCCCGCGTTTTATCACTCAATCGTTACTCGTATATTTTGAGATTTGCAAAACTATAAAGTCATTACTGGTAACAAATTCGAGAATCTTACTGGTAAATGGGATTGCGCAAGACATCAGCTGTTTTTAATTTCACGGTCAAATATAAAATTCGCCTCGGCGAAATTGATATCTGAATAATTGATACGGTATGATGTGATTATGGCGTTGCCTTTTATAATGCAAATTCATGATTTAATGAAAAGCTGCAGATTGCTCGTCGTACAGTTTATTAAAGAATTATCGGATTTTCCATCTATTGTACAACAGGGTAATTTAATCGCACTTTTACGTGGCTCTGATCAAAGGTTGTTATTCGTTGTACGTTTCATACGAATTATCGTAACTTATAGATTCCCTGGTACAGCTACATTAGTGGATGCTGGATTGCGATAATACTTTGAATGACTTTGATAAATTTTTTCAATTTTTTTTTTTTCCTGAAGAAATTTTCCACGCTAATTCCTTCGGTAAAATTTGTTATCGGATACGCGTTCCACATAGAATGAATTTGCATGCGACAAGAGTTAGCACTAAAATGATAACCATACTGGGTAATGGCAAAATTATACTTCGCGACGTCGAATTGATTAATTTTGGAAAACTTGAAATACAAGAAAATTGTTTAGCAAATTTATCAAACTCAAATGCCCTATTGGTGGAATTTTTTCTAGCTTGTCGTAATTGGTAGTATTAAGAATAAGATACTTACGGGAGAGTTGAACCTGTTATATGGGACTGATTTTAAATTGTCTAATTCTGAGAATATACGAATATCGATTTTTCAAAATTTCAGGAACCGCGGGACGACCATACCAGACATGATGTTGATGATTAACAATCTCCTTGGTTCTCTGTCAATTATTCTAGTCGTTAGCTTAATCACAACCGTCATAGCAATTGAGCCAGAGCTTCGACTCGTCAGCGTGGTAAGTCCGATGGTAGTAATTAACAATGTAAAATTGATCAATCAATATTTTATTTATCATATACCAAACCCGCAGGTATTTAGACACGGCGATCGAACACCTGATAACAATGGTTTAGAAATGTATCCTAAAGATCCATACGTCAACTGTACCTTCTATCCCATGGGTCTAGGACAATTGACTAATGTGAGTAAAACGATACAAAGATTGTACAATCAATGAATAAATTTTCAAAAATCATTAAAGCGTTTTTCGAATTATCATAGAATGTCAGATGTATATAAATATTGCCAAGTACGCGATAAATACGAAAATTTCCAAAGATTTCTCTCAACTTTTTCTAATTCATAATTCAAGGTGACACAACAAGCAATGTTTTTTTCCAACTTTTATGCCTCTGTAAAAATACATTGTGCGCGTACATCCCGTCCAGCATTGAAGTCTCCTATGGAAACGATAGAAAAATTCTACAAACTAGGATATATTTCAATTTTCAGAATGGAAAACGGCGGGAATACAGTCTGGGTGAAATTTTAAGACTTCAATATTCAAAGTTCCTTGGCTCCACCTACATACCCTCGGCTATCCAAGCTCGTAGTACGGATTACGACAGGACTAAAATGTCTTTACAGTTGGTACTTAGTAGTTTATATCCACCGGAAGGTATTCAGAAGTGGAATAACCAGTTACCATGGCAACCAATACCATTTTCTTATATAGTCGAGGAATTCGATAATCTTCTTGTACCTGAAGAATGTCCGCTGTAAGTAAAAAAAATAATACACAATGCATGCGATATATGACTAAAACAAGAAAGAAAAAAAATTTATCCGAATTTTCATTCACACTGATTTTATTTCCTCAGTTATTTGGCAGAGTACGAAAGGGTGAAGAAGACGCCGGAAGTGAGAAAGAGGATTTCCGTTTTTGATGATTTAATGAAAAACTTGACACTATTGACCGGAAAAAGGATTAGCAACACTTTAGATCTCTACTACCTCTATCATACTTTCATGGCTGAATCTTCAATGGGTCTTACACTGCCAGATTGGGCGAATGATATTTTTCCCCATGGAGATCTTTTCTATGGTACTTTACTTGAGTATGATATTATTAGCTATAACACAGCATTGAAGAGGCTCAATGGAGGTGAGAATAATTTTTAAAAAATTGTCATAACAAATTTTGGGCTATTTTTTTTATCAATTATTTATTACTCGACAGGAATGCTCGTGCGCAAGATCAGTGAAGATATGGCCGCTTCCGCTGATGGAAGTCTTGAGAAAGGTCCCAAGATATTTTTATATAGTGGCCATGAAACAAACATCGCTGCTGTTCAACAGACACTTGGTGTTTATTTACCTCATGTACCTGAATACTCCAGTGCCCAGATATTTGAGCTTTTAGAGCTTAATAATACCTATTATGTTAGGGTAAGTCTTAAAAGTGTCTGCACGGTGTCAGTATTACGTAATTAATCATAGACTGATAATATCTTTTTGTTAAACAGATTTTATATTATACTGGCATTCCGTCATCATTAAAAGAGCAAACAATTCCGGGATGCGACGTACTCTGCCCGTTGGATACGTACTTGGAGTTGTTAACTGACGTGATACCTTCTGATAAGGAATTGATATGCAAGAAAGCAGAAGTGACTGATCCTATAGAAGAAAGCAGTGGAACCAATGGATTTTTTGAAAATTTAATTAAAATTATTACTCAAAAAATTTGGCCATCATAATCGTAGCGAGAAAGATTTCGAGTTTTCATTGATAATTATGACGTCCATTAATTGTTTCAATTACGTAAACAAAATGAAAATTTGCTCGGAAGCATTTTCTCAGGTACTACAGGACATTATGGCATTAATGATAACTAAGATATTATTCATAAAAAGGATTTACGTGCAAATTGATAATTTTGCACATTGTCAGTTTTACTAGTTCGTTGACGAGAATTGCAGCGAAATTACAACGTGTAAGAGAAAGATATAGTAAATTTATTTAAACTGCCATTAATGAATGCAGGATAAATATAAAATTATGTAAAAATTAGAGAAGCGTGATTAAGATTAGAAATTTATATAATACTATTTTATCAACAAGCTTTTGTGTCCCATAGGTGGTACAATTATTGGAGCCTTAAAATATCATATTTCAGAATACAGATTTATCGAAGTAATTATCAGAACAGATGATAATTACTGAAGGCACCGATTGTAAGTTCAGACCCAAAGATTACATATTATTATCGATTATAGATTTTATAAGAAAATGAACATCATTCCGGATTGAAATCAAAGTTCACGGTTAGATAATGACACTTTGATAACGCATTTACTTTTCCTTTGTGCCTGTCAGGCTACTGCAGGCCGTACAAAGTGCTTCTTTTGTTATTCAGTATTCATTTATTAGGATACACTACGATAATAATCATAGGAAAGAAACTTAATTTATTTTTACACATTTTACTTATGAGTATTGTATTTCTCCCTATTTTTTATCAGAGAAATTTTAAGTGTTAAAAAAAATCAATTTTATCAATGCAAAATACATACAGTAGAAAATTAAAGCAATACTATAATTAGGTAATTTTTTATCATCAAAGAAAGTCAATGCTATTTAACTTAAATATAATTACCATTCGTACATACACTCTCACCCTACAATTTACTACTTAAGTATAGATTAATAATATAAAAATTCTGAAGCTTGAAAATTATACAAGAGTCATATAAATACATTCCAAAATTCAAATGGCCGTCTTAATTCATGGAAAAATACCATAAAACACAATAAATAAGAATACATTTATATAAGTTTTATCTTATCTTTCGATTTATATGCCTGAAGTCAGTTTTCCTTGTTAAATATCAGGGTGTTCGTTACTAAACGCACAGTGCGTTTCATAACAGACACCCTCTATATTATTCCAGATTCCTTTACAGTTCTTCAGTTTTTTTTGTAAATATGAGATATTTGTTTGCCGTTTACAGGTCGTCAATCTGTCTAATATAATTAGACTTTGTGTTGTAATTTCATTCCCATGTCACGGCCATTTTTCCCATGTACGAAGATCCATAAATTTTTAATTAATTATTTCAGTGTTCAATTACATAATATAAATTGTCCCCATCGCCTTCTAACGTAATAAGGTAAAATAACGCAAACAATTGTAATGTAATTTATTTCAGCTGATATTGAAATAGCTGTTACTTCGCGAGTAGCTTAGCTCCGATACAATCTTATTCCTTGAAACACTCGAGAACGAAAGGGACGAATATTATAAAGCTACTAAATATCTGAACTACAGTTCGAAGAGAAAGGGAAGAGGCTCAGCAGTGCCACTGGTGTTAAAGATTATAACCCTCTGAATCCTTCGATCGATAACACTCTATACAGTATACGTATACCTGTTCCACGTTTTGTGTAGGTAGAAATAAAATAAAGAGTGTCGACTAAACTAACGCATTCTGACTTTCGCATCCCACTCTAAATTTCAATTTGCGTCACCCATCCCTTATAAACGTTGATAATAAAAGAATTAGCGACAGTAATCTTACACATGGTATCTTAGCATTAAATTCGACTGACAAGGATTTAAAATCAAATCTCTTCGTTTGTTCTACCAATGATTGTAAATTATATACGTAACAGGAATTTCAGACTTCGGTCATAGAATAAATACTCGAAGCAGAAGGCCAGTCCCCAATTATTATAGCTCAGTTTGTAACCGTACGTCGATCCGTCTACAGTGATAAGTTTTAAGATTGATTTCGTTTTTTTTTTTAATCATAGAACCATATATATGTGTATACTAACAAATTAGAGTTTTCCGTTTAACAATGATGAATGCCCAAGGAATGCAGATTTTGAATATTGCACTATTAATCGGAGTTTGCAGTGCGGACTTGAAACTTCTTCAAGTAACATTTCGACATGGAGATAGAACGACCATTGCTGAGTCCGAAGT
>JARQSV010000387.1:2708010-2751848 GCA_030142285.1 Calameuta idolon
TTGTCATAGATTAGACTGATCTCGTACGAAGCTTTCTAATAGTTTGTCAGGTAATTCAGTTATTTTTATCTAGATATTACGGTTGGCTATGTAATTTCGCTTTTTCGCGTTTTTCTTTTACGCTCTCTCGTCTCAGAATGGATTTTCAATGAACATACAAGAAGTAACTGGTCCTTGTGATTAAGTAAAAACAAAATGGCTGATCTTACGCTGTCTCTAAATTCATATTTGCACTTCCGACTACGTCACTTGTGTTGGAGTTGGCGAAGGTTGAGATTGCGTGAGAGGCGAAAAATAAAAAGTGGAAAATAAAGAACGTAAGATTAGACCGTGTCGATTCGAGTTTACATAAATATTAAGATTTCAGAATGACGCGGGAACTAAGATTAGCCGTGATCCTTAGGTCGGATTCGCATAGCGCTTTTCATCGGTTTAACGTAAGTTTTGCGACAAGAAAATTACCATGAAGAATCCATTGAGAAAAGTCACTAGAAGTAACCTTGACTTTTCGTTAACCCTTCTATGCTTTCATAGGGCTATAACGTATAATTATATTACCGAATCGGACTTTTAATATAATAAATGAAATAATTCTCTTTACATCACGCTATAGGGATTATCCTCTGGTTATATTCAGTTGGTACGATAACCAATTGACATATCGTCAAATGCCCGTGATATATTTAGACGTGCATTAATTGTGCTTGATACGAATTATTTTTTCTTTCCTTGTCCAAGAAAATACGATTAAATTTTATTCAGTCTTTTTATAATTATTCGGAATTCATAATCTTCCTGCATATGTATCAGTACAGTGAATTCTTATTAATTCCACGCAACCAATAGATTTTGCATAAAAAATGGCTGAACAGGTAATAAAAGCCAAAAACAAAATTAAATGGACTTCAGATCGGTGAAAGTTAGAGGAAGTGATTAAAAATGTAAGTGAGAAAAATATCTGTTACAAACAGTCCAGCAGTATGTACCAAAAGTGGTTATCTCGTTGATTAGTCGAGTAATTCAAGTGATATAATCAAAGATTAGAATTTTTTTTTTGGTCCGAAGTACAAACGACTGAAAAATGTTGATAAAATCAGCAAGAAACTTGACCGGGTGTACCATTAAGGTACCGACACACCGTAAAAGCAACAGAGTACCAATTCTACGAGTTTGTACCTTATCAGAATGCCGGAAGTGAAGCCAATTACGAACAATGCCCATCATCTGACGTTCTGCCGAGCTACATTAGACCCTCGGTATTACAGTGAAGGATTAATCGCAAGATATGCCTGAGACTACATGGAATTTCTTATAAATTCACTCGTTAAGATTCAATAAATTTTCTATCGTTTTTAATTAAATAATTAAAAGTAATGTCCAATAGTAAATTGCCATAGTTACGAAAAATTGTCCAATCTACTTCGAAAGATTTAAAACAAATCTCTAACCCACCTGCGTAACGGAACCATAAAATACGGGCGTGAGTCAGACGGCAGTTTAAAAGTAAACTTAAACCTAACCTCGCCAAGCAGGATGATCCGCAGCTGGCTAATTTCATCTAACTCTGCCAGTTCGTGTTTCACTTTGCCGCTTTGCGGGAACTAAATACCACCCTGGATCATATGCGTGCCTACTTTGTATAGTAAGACAAGAAATCATGACTGAACATTGCAAAAATCCTGGTCAATTAGACCAGCGCTGGTTCATCAGGCATCGCTCAGGTGCCTGAACTGGAAACCATGATGGAGAAAGATGCCAGGTGCGCCCGCGTAGACACAACTAAACTGGACTCATTCTGCCCTGTAATGGCGCATCTATAAATACGTCATTTTGCAAGACTTCCTCCGAGTACACTATACATCCTAATGCTTGAGAAAATTTTGCCCAGAGAACCTGAATACAAAGAACGTTATTGTGCAGCAATACAACAGCCAGAGCCAAACTGATCGTCTTACCTAGATTATCGTTGTTATGAATACAAGTATCGATACCAGTGTCATAGTTCATACCGGAAGTAACATGTAACTCTAGACCTTGAGCTTTAATCCACAGTCGGAAATTTTAATTTTAGTAGCCGTCGTGTAGAAACTCTGAATGGCGCTTTAAGTCTGCTCTGTATTAATAACTTGGATGATCAGTCGTAACAGCTGATTTTGTCTGGGAAAAAAAAATATATATATATATTTAACGAATACAAGAATAGGTCTAGTCTGATAGGTATGGCTATTTCCAATGACATAAAACGATTATAATATTCAATTTCTTTTTCGACAGAAATAATTTTGATAATTATACTTCTAGCCACTGACCAAGTTCAATGATTATTTCTTCTATGTAGCAGCAGCATGCAATCGTTATGATTGGCAAATGAACTAATAATTGTGCAAGAGCTGTCAATTGATAATTATTACTTGTATCTATGGAACATGAGACGAATAGATCAAACCTACTTAACTACAGAAGAGATTAGCGCGATAGGACAGTCCATTGTTATGGGCAAAATGATAGAACAGATAGAACCCGCTTACGGAAGCCACAGGATGACTAGATATGGAGTCAAGTTCGTGACTTGAATGTCTGTATAGTCTACCTAGTAAATTCGCTAGACCCACTCAAATCATCATTAGAAATCACAATTAAGGCTGACAATCCTCATTGCACAGGTTAATCTTGATATTAATTCTGGCGTGCGCGTACTGTACACTTGTTCGTTATCCTTGTTCCACATGGGTCCGACCTTGACACTCATTGAAGAAGGTGGGAGAACGTTAATCAAGTTGGTTACTTAAAAAAAAAATGGTACTTTGATTGATGACGCAACCAATGAGATTCCCAGACACCATACTTCATCTCAAAACGGGTTTAAGGATTTCCATCACGTTTACTGAACATCATTTTGTAGGTGACGAAAAAAAAATATTCTATTTCCATTTCCTATTGCTTCTCCTATTTGCGTCTTCTTGTAACTTTCGTTATTTTATCGTTGCATAACGAATTAGGTCAATTCACATCGAGCGGTATGCTCGGCTAGTCTCTCATCGTAACTGGTACTATTAATTATACATTTTTGACTAAGCATGGGTTTTCATCGTTCGATACTTCATGAACTGTTCTCTAGCGTCGACGGTTGAACGCTTCTTGGAAACCCTCCTTTTTGGCTCCTTGACCTCGTTCGCATGACAAACCGCTACCGGAATAAACACAAGGCAATTGGATACAGTCGAACGACATAGAAATGAAGGATCTTGCGGTCATGAAAATTCGTTTTAGCGTCGAGTGCAGCCCCTGACAATTAAATTCGTCGAGCGTTACGACTCAGGGTCAAACGAGCTTCCATTAAGATCCATAAGTGTCAATTGAAATAGCTTCTTTTTTTCGCAGCTATTTAAATCGTCGTCAAGACACTTTTTTTCCCCTGGGTCGACTGAGTCTTCGAGTACTTCATGGATCTCATGGCGTCTCGTTACGTGTTGCAGATTCTATAGGACTGGGCCGGCACGGGGAAGGCCACTATGTCGACGATCAGGGAGAGCTCACACGTCAGCAGAAAGACGGTGAGTCATGGAGGACCTATATCCGAACACACCACAGCCAGCAGCCTCGAGAACAACCTAGGTAAGGTTTCTTCCCCGCGTAGCTGTAACCCTATCCTCTATTGGACTCTTGTCCAGGTCTTAAAAAGAAAGTCAGTAAGATCGTCGCTACACGTAAGGTGAAATTATTATATTGCAATGAAATGATTTTTGGTACCTGATTTCTTTTAGATGCTCTTCTGGAAGATCTTCAGACAACTGTTTCCAGGTCTGCCACTCCTAGCAAGGGAGGTAGGGCACTCTCGCCCCAGGTCGAATATCGAGTTGCTGCCAATCCCACCAGGGTCCTCTCCGAAGGCAGGTTGGTGCAGTTCGTAAATTCAATGTGGTGCTTTGAATGTTCTTTTTGTCTTCTCCTTTTACTTCGATTTTATTACCAAAGGGAATGATATTTTTAGATCCAACTCACCCGTGCGCACTGTAAATAAGACCACAGAAAAATTCGTAACCACAGGACCGAGCGGTGCGGCCAGTGGCATACCAGGATTGGAATTGCTGGATGCCGAACTTCAAAATGTACGTCTATTTATTTTCTTTTTCTCTTTATATTTTCTTTAAACAGGAAACCGATTTTCTTGGACTAATGATCCACCGCGATTATCGGATGCGACTGGCGGATGTTCAGTTAATTGCATCCTGACACTCTCAATTTATACATTCAGGATTATAAACCAAGAGAGGATACTCGAGTAATCGGTCCTTATCTTAGACTTTCATCAAAGTATCTTCCAGGGATTAAATTCTCCCTGTGAGATGTGATACGTTTGAATTAAACGAGGGAGATAGAAAGACATCAACGGTGACAAGAAACTAGTTTCTTATATACATATTGCGTCCGTCCTTGAGAAGCCAGTGGCATGCAAATTAAAAACATCGTAAAAGTTTATCAAAGGAAAGAACAAGTATTTTACTCTTATCAGTGTAATTTTTGAATGTTTGTTTTTTCTTTTAGTAAATCAAGTTACGCCAGCTCGCTATCATCTTATCACTACATTGCCTACTGTATGGGATTATTGTTGACGCTGTATATTTAAAATGATCTCGGCATGCGAAAATACAATCTTTATCAGGAATTTTCAATTCGATTAAAATGCCAGTCAAAAAATTTACTGTGGTTTTCATGATCACATTTCACACAGCTGATATCATTCTTATACTTACCAGAATGTGTATTCTCGCAAGTGGCTGCATCCGTGGTGTATGATCTAATGCTAAGCAAAAATAGATTGACCGTGAGTACGTGATATTTGCTCGTTATTCTCTTCTTGTCCTCGTCATGACTTTCTCTGAGCATTTCTCTCTCTCTCTCTCTCTCTCTCTCTCTTGATCCTCTGTATGCAAGAAATGAGAATCGTATACAGTTGCATTAACGATATGAATATATATACAGAGAAAAACAAGGTAAATAAGCGCCGTCTGATGAAGACGGGACTTTATGTAACTTGCAGTCAAGCGACGGGATGCGCGATGACTTCACGCGGTTAAATTAAACGCCAATCGCACTGATACTACGTACCGAGTGATAACCGGTTTATCGGAAATAGAATTATCGTGAACTGACAATAGATCGGATTACAGAGAATATTTGTGGTATTTCGAGGAATACAAATAACCATGTTTATTATTGAATTAATCTTTTTTCACGCACAAAGATAATAACGTGAACGTGCACTATCGCCCACGTGATAATTCAATTTTCATTGAATATCTCAATTAAATATTCATCAGCGACCTGGAGAATGGAATTCCGTGGAATTTAAATATGCTACCGATCCGCCAACGCCGGCTGGACGTGAACGTATTCACGATTCAGTCTGGTCTTATATGGCAAGCTGGACAGTTCTGCCCACCACGGTAGTCATTATAATTATAATTCGACACGTCTGTCCATTCATTGATACAGGTCCCCATAATTATTTCATGAAAATTAAAAGAAAAAGTATAAGCATTCTTAAGTAGTAGTGTTCAAAAATTTCACAGCATTATTACATAATTATTTATTTGGTTATTCGTTATTTGTCGTTTTATCGTTAAAAATTTTTGATTGGAAAGAAAATTATTTTTTCATTTCTCATTTTTCAGGTACAACCCGGTCAGAGTAAGACAGTTGCTTACAAACAAGTTTCTTATCAGTACAACAAGAGCCTGGATGGAAAACCTATTGGTAAGACGTAATTTTATTATTTCGACTTTTGAGGTTAGTACCAAGTTTTATGGAGGATCGAACGGGGAGAAAATATTCCTGAAGGAAGCGTCGAGAAAATAACCTGTTGATACATTCACACGCGTGTAATGCGTTCGACTTCTTGGTGCCAGTGCCGGTCGTGCCGCTCCTTTTACGGTTCGCGACGGCCTTCAGGTGTATAGTTAATTGAGGTGAAAAGTATAGGGTAGGTAGAGAGGAAATCGAAAAAAAAATGTTTCGATTATTATGGAATCTGTGAACGTAGAATATCATAATGCATCAGTCAATGATGATAGGATAGGTTTTTATTCACGTTCACGAATTCTGATAAGATTAGACAGATTTTAATTGGAATATTGAAGTATCGCGATAAGTAATATCTGTCATGTAATACACAACGATGATAAGGGTGATAACATATTTTTAAAAAACGTTGCTATTACGCAAGATTTTCACAAATTTTTTTTTACTATCGTCTGTATCTTTACGTGGGTCTCGATGATGGTCCTGGGAAAGAGGCTGGTGTTCTTGCCACACGTAACAGGTCCCTGCCATATTAGGCCCGTTTACGGATGAAGGCTGACCCGATTTCTCTGTCTCGCCAATGGGGACGAGTAGGGACGAGTGTCTCTCTGTGCGAGGGCGGCTAGGTGAAAGGGTTGAGGGTCACGGATTAGAGATTAGAATCTCAATGACGGGCAATTTAATCAAGGCTTATGTACGCATGCTGATATGCGTTTACAATTGGTAACAATTGCTTTTATGGCTTAAAGTCAATTGTCGGTACGGAATATTTTTATTTAACCATTGTCTTGCTGTCTTACTAATCTTTGTCAATCTTTTCAGATGAACGCAACGTCAACCAAAGCATTCTGGACAGTAGCAGCGTGCCTTTCATGTGAGTATTTTATAGTTGAAATATTAAAATAGTCTTGAACTTCTGCCAAGTGAAATGCGCGCTGTTGTTGGTACCTGTGCGCTAATTTTTTCTAGACTCCTGCCAATTTTCAGTATAGTAAGAAAATAGATGTGCAATACAATACCACTGACTGATTGGACTCGCTAGGAAGGCAGATCATATAATAGAATTATTTATTTTGTTTGACAGCGAGGAGATTCATGAGTCGAGTTACGAGGACAACAGGCCACATAGACGTCATCGTAGTCCTGACCCATCCAGCAAGACGTCCACTGTCAATAGAGAATTAGTAAGCAGTTTTATCTCTTGTTGGAATGTACTATGATACTGGATATAATGATCTTTTGTAAACTGAGCTTAATTTATCATGTTACAGCTTTACAGTGATAGCTCTACGACATCTCGTTCCAGGCAGACGTCTCCACTACCTGGTGGCCAGTACAGAGACGTCAAGTACATCCATGAATCTTCCAGTATGTAAATGACATTGACTTGTAATGCTGCTAGTGTGACTAAATGACCGTGACTGACTGTGCAGGATCAGCTGATTGTGCAAGTCAGAAGTAAAGATAGACAAAGCTGATTTAGGCGAAGAGTGGTAAATAATAGTGGAACATAATATTTTTTTGGGACTCATTTCAGATTATCAAGGAGAACCAAGACCGGTTCAGAATACAGTGACCACTGTTCAAACCTTGGATAATTCCCAGGAGTATGGAAATCGAGATTACATACCGGTGCCATCGCCTACGCCAGCAATACCAATCAATCTAGCACCGGGTCCTAATACGAAGGTTACCACGACCATAAAAACCTATACTTACGAACTTCCTGGCTCACCTGAGAATTATCTACCAGGAAGTAGTTTGCCAAGAGGTGTGGTACTTCCTGGTGATCAGACTATTACGTATACTTTGCCTAGAGGAGGTTCCACTGACAAGACAGTGACTTATCATACTCAAAGTGTAACGAATGTTTCTGGTCAAGACGGACCAGGAAATCCAATGCGATATGCAAGTCCTCCTCCAACGGAAGTTATATCCAAATCGTCAAGCCTTCAGAAGGAAGCCAAATTCTATAGGGAAGAGCACGTCTATCCACCGGGAAGTCAGCAGTCTCAACCTGGAAACACAACAATTGTTTATCACACTGGTTCACCACCAAAAAATATTGATTCTACAAGGAGTGTGACGAGGGATGAGAAATATTATCAGGTCAATGCTAACTATTCTAACGGACATGGACCACATGCTCCTGGTGACAGACCTGACCATCCTGGCAATACTACCATTATCTACCAGAATCAACCTCCGACCATAAACGAAACGCATACGACCATAAATCGAATTGAGGAACATTATCCTAATCGACCTCCCTCAAGCAACAGACCACCCTCCAGCAGCAGACAAAATACACCTGAAGGTCAGAAACCTGGTACTCCGACTCATACAACTGTCAATTACTATACTGCACCTCCTCAGACCAATCCACCCCAATCTAGCACTACTATTTATAAATATTCAAATACCACCACAACTGTGCCACCGAACAAATATCCTGAGGATCATGAAGTCCTTTTACCAAAGCCCTTCCCGACCAATGGAGTGCAAGTGTACCCATCCAATGCCAAACCAAGTCCTACCAATGGACAAGGACCACCTGCGAAGCTGGAGGATCTTATGGCATCATTCTCTGACACCGAGGTAAATTCTTTTTCATTTATTAGCAATTTTCATAACATCGTACTATACAGGAAAATGTAAAACTATACTAAACTTTTTTCCACTAGCGTGAAGTTTTGGCTGACATTGCAAAGCAGGACAGACAGCAGCGAGAAACGAGGGATACTGATAATACCAGTCCGAAGAAACAAGTTGAAGTTATAGCTCACACTCCACCAAAGGTCGAGAGCAAGAACGTAGCTGGACCACCTGTTTATTATCCGCCAGGATCTGCAGAGTTCACTAAAAAAGAAGAGTCCAGTGCTGCCATGTCACAATCCAGCGTAAGTAGCTTAAATAATGTTAACATTAAGTACATAAATAATTTTTCGTATAACACCTTGTTACAATTACAGGGTGGATGGCAAAAGGCTAGTGGTAAATACGAATATGAAGCATCAAGTAAGAGCAAAAGTAAAAGTAGCAGCGGAGGCGCTGTGGTTCCCGTATGTCTGCCATTATGCTGCGCTCTGCCTTGTTCTATATTGTAACTCATTATCACTGTAACATGACAATGGAAAGTCCTATATTATAAACGACGTTATAATTGCCCAGTCAATTATCTTGGACAATAGGATTTTTTTTAATTATTTCACTTATTTAATTGGTGTGGCATACCTATCTTGCAATATTTGTTGTTTCTCTTTGTGCTAAGCTATAAGCAGCCAATCAAAAAGTAAAGTATACATGACATGCGTGTATTCAAGAGCAGTGCTTCATTTGTAATAATTCTTGGAATTTATATAATCTTAATTTAATTAATCTAAGAACCCCTCACGAGTCAATTATTTTTATTGTCATTATTATTACTATTATCCTCACTACATCTAATGGTTTTATGAAACCGTATAATCGTTCTATTAATAGTCGTATTAGTTTGTGCCTTTATGTTTTCTAGTAAATTGTATGAAGATCCGACGAGATCTGAAGTCACTGAAAAAAAATGTGCCCAATATTTTTAAAAAATATTTTTGGGAGACACGTCTGCAGGTTGATTTCAGGACGCGCTAGTTCATGTGATGTGAAATTATCGTTTATCAAAAACGTCTGACCTTTTTTTTTTAACGGTAGATTAATACACTAATACTTTTCTTATGGTCAATGTGTTTTGATATTAACACATCATATTATACTTTCATAGCTCTCATCTCTACTTGATTTCTGAAGTCGATGAAAAGATGAACGCGCTTAGATACTTTTTTTTTTATTTCGTGAAATACTTGAGTCACATCGAGTGTGTTTGACCTTATTTTCGATAGTGACATACCGAAACCTATTGAATACTCTACAGTCTTTTTAAAGCAAACCTCTCGATCTTAAATGATCAGGTTCAATTTGATTGTTCCCCGTCAAGGTGTATGAACCTTGTAAACGTACTCATAGATCTGATAAATTTTTATAGGAGTTTTATATTGTCTTTCTTTTTTTTTACTAATTAATCGCTAACGAGTGTAAATAACTCGAGTAAACATGCAAATTGCGGCATTAGTTGCCCTAAAAGAGCAGCGAATGTCAAATTCTTTTAACAGTCGTGCGATACCGTGAATTATGGTGCTATAATAATGATAGTCTCTATAGTGAATTTAAGAGCAATGTGCTGTATCCTTAATAAATATATATAAATACATATATATTTTACAGAATATACATACGTGAATTTTAACTTTAACAGATTGTAAAAATATCTTGTGCCATTGGACATGTATTTAGTGCATGTGTTTTCTTGTATGGTAATGATATGTTATGTGCTAATAAATTGACTGCTGTTTCTAATATACCAATAATAGTATTCTTGATAATTGCATATTCTGGAAACCAGATCTTCTTGAGTGTTTCAGTAAAAATATACAGCGTATACTGTAGCCACGCAGAAAATAGTGTCCTGGAAAATGTATCTTAAGATCATTGAGGAAACTTCATTTTAAGTAGACTCCTGCAAATTTTCTTACATTGACAAAATTGTCATAAGCATAACTGTCCGCCTCGGCATCCCAGATACATCTTGTACCCATTTTCAGACCAGCACCGTGTTGTTCACCAAGAACTACGTTTACAATGTATTTGTACCGGCCAAACTTTAATTCTGAAAACATTTAAGTTTTCTTGATTGTCTTTAATCTGTTGACTGCTATCACCCTATTGTTACCTTTAATTTTTTCTTTTATCAAATCTGCAATTTCTTTCATCCATTGTTCAGCCTCTTCTTCGTTATAAACTTTGGTAGATAAGTAATCAAACAAAACAGTGTGTATAACTTCTTTCGCACTCAAAGGTCGAAATCTAATAAAGATTCATAAGTAATCATTTATTCACCCCACAGAGATAAATTTTTATTACTTACAGCTACTTTCTTTTATAACAGCTATTGTCTATCTTGCAAGGTTAGACAAAAGATAATTATGTAGAGCAATTATTATTAAAGAAAAAATGTATAAATACTTCTCAAAAAGCTGTGGTCGTATTTGATAAACAGGTTGAGTCAGTGGTTCTTCACCTCCGGGTGTACTAAGAGAGTCGAAATTTATGTCAGATTTTTTATTTTCGGGAAGCACCTCATTTTCAACCTCTGATTTTAAGGTGTTTTGATCCTGCGGCCTGATACTTTCAGCTTCTTTATTCTCTTCCATAACTGATTTACTTGCACAAATTCAAGGCACTTTGCGAGCGACTTGCATCGATTTGTATCATGGAACTGTCATCAAATCCATGCAACTGTTTATTGTTGTGCAAGAGGTGCATCGATCTCGTGCACGAGGTATCAGATAATATACGGAAAAAAATTCTTCATATCCACAGACGGTAACTCTTATTTGTTCTTACTTATTCTTATGTGCGGCTTTATCAACATAATATAAATTGGTAATCCTTTTCAAATATTATACTATTATCACCGTCGGGAAGTTAGCATCAAAGCATAAGAATATATATGTTTGTAATGCTTAAAAAATGCTCCTCATGTTTTCCTAATTGCTCCGCTGCAGTTATATTTTTTTAATATTTTTTATCCATTGTATGGATAAAAAATATTAATTAAAACAGAACAATATTTTTGTTATACTACCCTTAGTCAAGATACACCACATGAAAGATCATGGACGCAGCACCCGACGGCGCCCTTGCTCCACCGTCAGGACGTCCCGAGTAGTCCCGAGGGACACAGAACAAGCTCAATGGGTTTGACGTAAGGGGGACCTCGTCCGCCTTCGGCGGCGGACGCCGTCAGTCATTGATCCTCGCGCAAAATGTCTCCGACAGTAGGTGACTTTAGACTAGCAGGTGCTCAATAGCACCCGGACCTACCCCAAGTGAAGCGGACCCAAGAGCACAAGGAAAAGCAGGATTTTATCCAGAGCCAACGGACTACCCGGCAAGACCTCCCCACCAGCATATAAGATCGTCTCTACCCGCACGAGTACTCAGAGGTCAACGACATGTTGGAGCGTTTTTAGCAAAGCGAACGAATTTTACTAAATACATGAGAGATAGACACTCTGATTAGATTCACTATACGGAAGACCTAGGCCGTAGCGTACCCTAAACGAGCTCAAGGTCGTCACCGGGAAGCCACAACTTGGGTCCGACCCATTGAGGAAGAATGAGCGCTCCAAATCGCCGAATTCTGAGCGATGAAATAGCGCGTATACAATTTTGGGTAATTTTTAGTACTTTTAAATATTTTTGACGAGGATTTCTGATTTCCAAGCGTTAATATCTAACTTTATTGATTTGATTAATTGTTTTAATATTCCAAACACTTAATTTATTAACATTTCAATTTGAGCTTAACTTATTTTCGACATTTTACAATTTAAATTCTACTTTTATCTACTCTGCATATTTTGCGACATTTTGATTTAGCCTCAATTTTATATTTTGAATAAATTTCGGAAGTAAGTAACGTTCGACCAATCAAAAATATGAGACTGGTTCGAGAGGCTTCCGTTTAGGTGGCGCGTCGGCGCTGGATTAAAACTTGGACTTCCTACTTGTCTCTGATGAATACAGATTAATAATAGCCCACGAATGTTCTGTCTTATTTGATGATATGATTACCGTGCTTTCCAATGCTCCCAATTAAATTTGATTGTATCATCATATTTTAATTGTTTTAACAATTAACTACTCAATTATCGTCAGGCACGATGTAAGCCAATAGTGCTGACTAGCATGTACGTTTAAATGAAGTTTCTCTTTATATACTAATACAAGGTACATAGTACTTTGAAATATAACGACACTTATCACTTTTTACTTTTAATTTTCCCTTTAACCCCTAACAAAGTTTACAATAACTAAAAGTGAAGTTTTCCCTGTCAACAATACGATACTGTAGATTTTTATAGGTGGTAATATCTTGTTCTCGCATCATATTTGAATGCTCATAGATCTTCCTGACCACCGGTGGCAGAGTTGATGTACCTGCAGCATTGGCCAATTCTTCATAGTAAAGCCATTGTCTTTCATTCATTTTAGTGATGTCCTTTTTCTATTAATTAAAAAAGAAAGAAAATGTTGTACTAATTACAATGAAGTTTCATTGGGGAAATGTGATTACTCACAGGAATTCCCATGTCGAACAGTGCTTTCTTTTCTTGTTCACATTCCTCATGCATTTCCTGCTGAGTGGGTAATTTTACACGTCCATCAAGGATGGCAACGATATACTGTGCCTGAAGATGAAACAATGGGAATGGAATTACCATGTTAGGTAACCCCATGACAAACAAGTTTGGCATATTCATATGAATCAGATGTTTGTATATTGGTTCAATGTGATAGTCAAATATACGTATCTGTACTTTGTCCGACATAAAAGGGAAACTGAACCTGTATCCTGTAAGAGAAGATTATTTTCTAAAATTTGTATGCAATACAAAAGAAAAGTGGATCTTCTCATAGACCTACTTATGGTACCTCAATCATGTATTTAATAACGGAGTTCACTAAGTCTTTTTACCGGTGCAATATATGAATTCATCCACTTCTGCTGTTGAATTGTCTTTGAAGATGAAGGTGTTACCCTTAATCTCCTTGATACCAGGTTTTTGTTGTACGCAGTTGGACATTTTAGCTGTTAGGGGTTGAGGTAAGTTGTGACTCAGGTAAATCTGCAAGGTTGTTCATGTTTTATAAAATTCCTGAGGATAAGAAAGTAGGGTAGGGTAGTGAGGGTTCTTACCCTTATTAACAAGTTTTATAATAATTATTAAAATATATTAAACAAATTATTACAATTACCTTCTCAGCATAATTTGACACCTCCATGGCTATGTCAATTCCTGACCAAGATGCACCCAAGATGCAGACCTTCTTTCCTGCATACTGATTCGGAATCCTATACTGATGACTATGAATACAGTTACCCTGGAAACTCTCAATGCCATTGATACGAGGAATGTGACCAACGGTATAGCGACCGTTGCAGAGGATCATCGCGTCGAAGGCTTTCGTGGTTTCTACCTTGGTCTCCAAGTCTAATGAAGTTACCATCCAGGTAACTTGTCCTGCAGAAAGAGTCTCGGGCGTCACGCGTTTGACTAAAGTATTCAACTAAAAAATATATTCATAAATTAATCTAAAATTGATTTAGTGCCACTTCAATTACAATTCAAGTTATACTTAAAAGTACCTTAATATGAGGATACAGATTGAAATGATTTGCATAATCCAAGAGATAGTTGCGAATGACGCTGTGATGAACAAAAGATGGACCATCTTGATCTGCAAATGGGAAATCCGGAATTTGCATAATTTCCTTGGGAAGATTGGTGCTGTTGAAAGAATTATGAGTGACAAATTAATTATTAATCAATGGCTTTAACAGCAAAGTACAAATTTTAATATTGAGTATTCAATGTTAATACTGAAATCAGTCGTCCAGTTAAAATATCAATATTTTACAAATATTGAACAAGAGTCGACCCGGGCCATTTATGAGTTTACACTTCGCGATAACTTAAACTATGTATAATGAGTGGTAATCATTATCAGTCGACAGATTCGTAAATTTCCTGAACCGCTGTGCCCTTTCGGCGTTTTTTTTTTTTACTCAAATCATATTAACACTCAAGTTTATTACCATGTGTCAAGCCGTTCGCGTAGTTTGTATTAAAAAAAAAATTGATAGCACATATCCGTAAAAGGCTATGTCTGGCTGTCTAACGATAAGTAATTCGTTTCTGGAAGATGATGAACAAGTGTATTCATTAATATCACGAAGACGCATATCCATAAGACACTTTGAAATTTTACATAAATTCTAACAAAATTCTTTCTGTAGTTCTAACTATAAAGAAAGAATCAATATTAAAGGAAGAAACAATGCTAAAATTGTGTCAAGTCCTATTACTATTTTTCTTTACAGTCTCTTCCTGCTTACCGAAGATACTTGTACATGCTGCTGTGCACCGGAAGTCCATGTCTATCGACTTCCGTTTCATCGGTGTACACCCAAGTACCTCCAACCTGACCGGTTTGTTCGAAAACCGTCAAACTATAATTTTCCGGTTTCGACGACACGTGTCGCGCCACTACTAGACCAGAAACTCCAGCACCGATTATGGCAACTCTGGTTTTAGTGCTCGGCATTTTTTAATCTATAAGGACACAGACATACGATAAGGATACCTTGTGGAGTAATTGATTGACAAAATAGATAATTCCTCTAATTATTATGAACATACCAATGATATTATACAGTAAATAATACCAAAGACTCCTAAGTACGTTCTAATACTTTTTCACTTTCTAAGTCTGGCAATAGAAGAGCTTCTGGTAACGATAATTAACTTCACTGTTACTATACACGTAGAATCTTGACAAACTAATTCTGAACTGTCTTGGTCAACGTTTCAGTAAGGACTGTTCACCGACGCGCCTATGCAGTGCACTGAAGTTCTATCCCGTCTTCCCCCAAACGACACTCGTCGCTGCATAACATACGCATGGTTGTAAATACGAATCAATTCTTTCGAGAAAGCCATTTTGCTTTCTGACGAAATCGGGAGAATACGATGTCATAAGGTTGGGGTTTACCATGAAAAGAAAGAATATTTTTCGAAATTATCGAAGCTCCTATAAGCGATGCACAGAAGCTCACTGTGAGTACCCTTCACTATCTTAATGACATATGGTGTGACGTAGAATCATTAATCGATTATTTTACTTTAATGAGATTATATACTTATGACGCAATACTTTGAATCATCATAGAGGAGATACTATAGAGATATATTATAGAGGCACGTGCCTCTATACGGAATTATCATAGTTATTGGATAAAAACTTCCTGGATACAATTTTATGGTGAAAGTCCTCGATTAGCATACTTCACATACTGTACTAATTACCAGCCTGAGTAATTTAGCCCTGGGGCCAAGGAACTTTACCTACTATACTTGTAGCATGTATGTTCACCGATAATTACATGTGCGCTATGCGCACTCAGGCTGAGATTAAAAACAGGAAACCTTGTTTTAGTTTATTTGGGAATTCTGAGCAGCAACAGGTTTTTTTTTTATTGTAGCAATATACGTATGCTTTGGGAATGGAGCTAAAGATAATCTTTTCTGAAAAATAAAGCAATATAGATTTTAAATGTCAAACTACAATTTAAATTAATTATTACTGACCTTATTTTTATGCTTTAGTACATACATATTGTATGTAGTTCTTGAATAGTTGCAATCTAGCAGGTTGACCCAATCATCAAATTGATTGCTGTAATTAAATTATTACGAATTCAAAATAGGTTAACGTAAAACGTAAGAGATTTGTTTTATTCAACGTTTCTTATTAGTTTGACTGTACTGTTCGCATAGCAATCAACTAATCGGTAACGAGTATAATTCAAGAGCGGATTGAAAAATTGTATGAATTAAATGTTTGAGATTTATAAAAGTCACTTACGAACAGCTGGAATCCATTAACCACGTGTAGTTTCTTTTTTTTCCACGCAAGTTTGTAACGCGGCTCAGGATTGCATCAAACAAGATCTTCAGGGTCATCTTTCTGGCGAAAGTGATCAGACTCTCAACACTAAGAAACTTGATATATAGTAGCTACACTATAAAATGTGAGCGGAAAACATCGTAAACTATTGCGAATATTGAATCATCTCAAACCGTGTATTGTTTCAGTTCTTAATTATTTCATGCGTAAAGAATTATTATTTTGTAATAAGAGATAAATAAAATGTAATATAGTATTATTCAACGAATAGATATAAAATTTAATGAAATTTATTTAATATCAATTTATAGGACATCCGTTATGTTCTACTACGTTACATGTATAATTTTCGAGTCTTGATGTTCAATCAACTTAACGTAAACGTTTGATGCCATTGGAAGAACGACAACGGCAAATATAATTTTAAAAAGTCCCTAGATTTTATCTCAGATTTCTTATCAATCATTATACTATAACGTTCAATGGTGATATATTTATTTATCTAAATATATTATTTTCTAATATTACAAAGAAGCATCCGATCGTTTGAAGGAAAAGAGTGTCAATGGGAAAACATGTTTTCGTAAACGCAACGATAGGCCTATCGATATAATTTCAGTTCTTATAGAAGTCTGTACGATATTTAATGAATCTCATATATACGCAAAATCATTACTAAATCCGATGCGAAGAATTACGAAAAGAATTTAGGTCAGACGACTTTCAGCGTAAAATGTACTATGTGAAATGTGTCTTTTCTAACTAATTATCGAGACTAATCACAAACTGGGTAAACAGAATTATCAACATTTAACCTTACCGAGCGATATAGCATATATGAAATGTAATGAAATTAAGCTATATTGTAATTTCAGGCTTAATGTGCGTCAATTAGTCTCGCCAAAAATTATTATTTATATTTTGTAATTAATACTCGATTCTTCGAATCTGCGGTGCGTTAGTTACGCAGTCGCTTACAGTAAACGGGAGGGAGACAAAACATTGTGCCATACAGTGATCGAAGCAGAGTGTCACTTTTCTGTTCGATCCAGTTCAATCAGTCTCTATGGGAATATGAATACATAATAAATGTATACTCTCAGTAAAACGATAAAAAACAAAACAGAAGATACAGATTCTTTCAACTAGTACAAGTGCTGTGTTATCGGTAAACATTAATAGGCGAATACCCTTTGCAGCTTAATGAAAATTACTTGTGTTGAGTCAACCTAACCTCTAAGGCGCACAGACAGTTTGTAGGAAGGTTTGATTATCCGTACTTTACTGGATCAAGAAAAACGTATTAGAACTCTTCCGTGAAATAGATTCGCTTTATTGTGGGATATGTGATGAGAACAGAAGAGTAAATATAATGTTGTAATAATAATATAACTGAGGTCTCGAATACAGAGGAGTACGATGATTGACAAAAACAGGTCTTATTTCTTTTGACGTAATTTTTCATCTGCGGTCCAGCAGTTTTAATCTCTTCCTGGAGAGAGCAAGAGAGAGAGGGAGAGAGGAAGAAAGAAAGAGATAAGATTTTCTTCATATCTTCTCATTGCTCAATTCTAAAGTAATCTATTATAATGACGTGAGCAATAATAAATGTGTATTGTAAGTATTATTTAAAAAGATATGAAGTATATAAAGTAATTAAATAGTAACTTCGATGCTTATTTATTGTTTTATATTTACGGAAGAAGATGACGTGATTTGATGATAAAATTTCTTGTGACCTGAAAGGTTCGTAAAACATCTTACAGTAATTTTCCAAATTGTGTCAAAGATTTTTATTTGATGTGCCAAACGACGCTTCGGATGTACGTTTTAAGAAATTAGTAGAGAAATAGGTTTCTTTGTATTGGAAAGCATTTCCGAATGATTATTATTGTGTACAGGGAACGTCCGAGAACGTCGACAATTAGATCGCTGATTGGATACACAAAAAAATGACATGTAAACTAGTTATTTTCGTAATCGTTACATTGCAAACTTGTTGCAACATGTAAATACACTTCTGTCGCGCATTTTTCTGTAGCATACATTTTATCCTGTTAAAAGATTACGCATCGGCCATTTTTGCGGTCTTATCGCGAGGCGATAACGAATATATATATGACTAATAAGGAACAGGAAAATTTTTCATTACGAAAGATCGTTAGTTGTATCTACAGTACTTAGAAAATTTAAGCAGCCGGCGTCATTTAGATCATACCTAGAAACAATAAAGGAAGAGAATCACGTCAGATCCCCAAAGTAAAAGTTCATACTGCCAATGGTTTTTTGACAAGGTTAATGCGTGCTAAATCAATGGAAACCAATGTAAAACCATTTGTTATCTTTGGCTAAAGATCATAGGCAATAAGAAATTTGTATTCGGATATGTATGAATACCAGCACTTAATTTTTTGAATGGTATGAAATATCAACGCATTACATGAGTAGTTGGATTTCGTTGATAGCAGTGGATTTGTATAGAAAATTTCAAATTTTACTATCACCTTTCCGACTACAATTATTTGTATAAAATATCGCATAAATCTTTAATAGAGTTAGCGGTCGGTAAGTATATGAGAAGATGTTGAAATTCTGTTCCTCCAGATGGCCTATGTTGCTATCACCACTATATGTGTAAGAATGACTTCTTTACCATGACTACTATCCTCGGAGCATTAGCAAAGACAACCACCCACTAATAATGTCGAAAATGACTTTATCTACAGTTATTTACATAGATAAGGGTTTAGACATATTTTACTGCCTTATCAAAAAGAGTATCTACAAACAATAAATCATGACAAAACCCATTGCTTGTTCTTCGCTTATTTATTGATCGTACATGACGCATCAGAGAGTATTTATACATAAACACTTGTCCAAACTAAAGAGAACTCTAGATATCTAGAATTTTGATCGAAGACATTCGTACCTGTAATTTGTTTGATTATCGAGGATTTCTTATCTACAGAAATCTTTTTCAAGCAGTCCAATACGTGTAGGCAAATCTATTGTACATCTTCCATATGCATACTCGTGTGTACTAACTGAATAAGTTTTAAAACAATTGTATCAATAAACAAAATTCCACACATATGCTCCTCATAAATACTCATAATATTTATAGTCTGCTCCAGACTAATATCACACCAAAAAATAATAAAAATAGGCTGATCATCAATTAATGGATAAGCTCCAGTAAATGTACTCATTATAGTGAAAGGGTTAAGGTCTTAATTTACTAGTGGATTTTTTACCCTACATGCACTCGTTATATTCAGACTATACAAACCTGCATTTTTTTGCGTAAAACAAAATTGTGTTGTACGTACTGTAAATTCAAAAGAAAATTTAAAAAAAAATAGCGCACGCCGTAATTTTTCATAAAATAGTGGCAGCCTCGACTCCGTTAATTCCTCGTAATTATTCTGTAAAGTCACAATGATAAAAATCAAAGAGATTGCAGTGACGATGAATTTTATCGAGATCCATAAAGTGCAGGATCCGTGTCGCGACTATAGACCCCTCCATAGACCTTCATGAGCTGACTGATCAACCCGAAGAACAGTCGTAAAGTGTTCGTCTCAGTATACACATTTCCGCGGAACCTGTAGGATATATTCAGGAAATCATGCCCACGTGAATTTTCAAAGTTGGAAGATGATTGGAAGAATCCCATTAAGATTTATCTGAACTTGGACCTGAGAAACTAGAAGAGTACTTAAATAGTCAATGCTCGTAGATGGAAATTTGTCTCTGCTGTTACTAAAAAAAATTTACCTGTAATAGAACTGCAATTGAATCGAAGATTATCTGGACCAACTGATGTTCAGTTTGCTTCATTAAAATATAAAGAATCGATTCTGTTGGGTCACTGTGGGCAAAGTGTAGTCATACCTAAAAGAATGTCTAAAGGTAAGTCAATGAAGTTTCTTACATGTTCTGAAATACATTTTAATTATTATAATCATTTTATTAACAATGCACGAAGTCAGTAGGTAAAAAGTTGCCAATTGAAATTAATGAGTGTGACTGATGAGTGCTGAACTTCCATTTTTCAATTATCTTAAGAATCATTAATCTTTTAATTATTTATATTATTAATTCATTTCATAATGATAATATTACTGTTTATTATGAATTTCAAAACATGCTCATTATTCAACTAGGCACCTTTAATAATGGAAACCTAATTAATATCCGGCATGGCGTACACCGATAGATTGAACTGCTAAATTAAATCATGATTTGCTCTTTTACAACTGTGGAAGTTCATCAGGGACCAAGAAATGCCATAGCAGTACCCTAAGAGTTATCGTTTTTCATAAAAAACGATTTAACCGAGTTTATGTTTTTACATAATTTTCATTAAAATTTCATCCGAAATTGATTATAGAATTCTTGTTTAACGATACAATCTGTCGCAGCTCCTTATCGTTGTTTATGAAAAACTTTGAATCATTGATAACCAAATCTAGCTTTAACATTGATATCGTGAAGGGGTTCATCCGTGTAAATCGCATCGAATTGTCCTAAAGCGAATTTTCTATACGTCAATTTTGTGATAAATAAATTATATAACGAATAGGGCCCTTGAGGGCCAATTCGTATTTCGATATGAACTTTTTTGCATTTATCTGCAGCATATAGAATAATGATGTCATAGATATTTTGTTAATAAGATGCTTATATAAAAAATATTTTCATATCTGATTTCTCAGACAAATAGTTCATTCAATTTTTAGAGATATTAAAATTCTGACGTGGGTTCTCTATAATTATTTTCTGATGAAAAAAGAAGGAAACATTATTTCATTGCGAATAATTGATTTCAAATCGTACGTTAACGATAAGACGAGGTACACACAGTTGCAAACGACAATATTCATAGACGGTGTAAAGTAAACTTCTTATCAAATATAATACATTGGCAAAGATTTTAGGAAAAGTTAAAGATTGGTTTAGATTTTAGGGAAACAATTCTACAGAAAATGATAGATAACTATTCAATGTATAAATTGTTCAAAAAGAGAGCAGATAGAAGCGATAACGTACAACAAAGTCCTGTTCGAATTCTACCGGTCTGTACGAGTCCTATTATTTATTCATTGATAATCGGTCACAATTACAAGTGAAACACTGGAAATTATATGCAGGATGAGATTTACAATTTAAAGAAAATTTTTAACATAATTATTGGGCGTTTGTCATTTGTGCTGGTTAGCGTCTAGATAGGGTAAACTAGCTTGAACATACAGGGTTAGGGCCCGTATACAATTTCTACTAGGGTAGTGAGTATCGTAGTATGGATACGAAATAAAACATATCGCTACACACCTGAATTTCCAACATATTTACGAAGGCAGTTATACACTGCGCGAATACACGTGGAAATTGACTTCTGCTCTTCCTGTATTGGCGACCATAAATCCTCATTATACTAATTGTTCCTATATAAACATATAGCGCGAACATTTAATCAAACTTAGTAGTACGCGTAGATCGTAAACAGTCAATACTAGAGTAAAATTAATTCTTTCGTTACCAGCGTTGATTTTAATCTGCACCGAAGTGATAGCCTGGGTAGATACAAGTGCCGACTATAGTCGGTATAACGAATTCTGCCGTATCTGTAGAGTATTTTTTGATTATTTATCAAAATATATTAATCCCATATTAGATTAATCATCCCAAAAGTACATTTCGAACATAAATAACACACTTTGGTTATCGGGATATGCATTTAAGAATTATAAAGTTGTTTTTTAATATGAAATTATTATAAATTTTAGGTTAATGTATTAAATGCTCTAAATTTTATTTTTATTCGTGATATACGTGTATTCGTAAAGTCTGCAAATATACAAATAAATGAGGGCATATAAAAAGTACTTGCTTGCATGTTTCTTATATAATTAATATCATTTTTTATGATTTTGTTAAAACAGTTCTTATTTAACCCTTCGAAAAGTTTACATACAAAAAAATGTCAAGACGGCTGATTAAATACGTTCACGTAGAGGACGTAAGGTCGAACACCGAAGATTGCCGACGCGCAATATGCACACTTTTGACCCGGAGTGGCGTTCAATGCCAGTTTTTCGGCAAATCATAGTGCCATGACGAAAAGGTTAAATACACCACGTTGAACGTAAGGCGTACGACGAATAATGTGTAATCAACTGGAGCCAGATATTTAATAATGATAATGTAGCATACTAAGATACTGAGATTGACATAATTTATAAATTTCCCGAAAAATCGAAGGATCTCGTGTCAGGTTGAAATATGTTTTGAGTATATATGTATTTGACCATTAATCAGTATGAAAATCAACCTTCGCGTTATTTACGCAGATTGTGTAATCACAAATACGTTTTATACATATAGAGATTATATTAATAGTTACAAAAGTTTTCTACTATGACGCAATCAGTTGAAATAGATTCACTTTGATTCTGCCATATCAGAGTCGCGGATTATTTTATCTTTGTTTTATTATAGGACAAAATTGCATACGTAAATTGTAACCCATGAAGAAGCTTATCGTACAGTATCACCGCGGGCGATCTATTTGCACAATAGTTATATTCCTGGCGTGCGCTTATACCGTGCGCCCTTCAGTTGCAATTCAGTCAATGAATTCATTGACACTTGAAAGTAAATGCACTATTGATAATACAGATATTTAACTGAAATTATATGTAATTCAATGACGTCAGAAGTAAAAGCCGAGGAGTGATTTTCACTTACCTTTTATAACAGACGTAAATTGTAATTAATAATCTTTCGGAGCTGATAAATGTAATAAATTTTAATCTCGTGAAATATGCAGAACTCCATGTTTCTATGATTAAGCTCTTCGCACACAAACGTAACGACGTAAGACTTAAGTGTAAGGAAACCAACCAATCAGAATAGAGTAATCCCCCCTCCAGGGGACGACTCATTAAACAATTTTATGTTTCTGCTATATTTAAAAAATGTTTATTAAAAAAAAAAGCACGAACGAAAAATGTCATTGAGATTGACGATTCTTAAAGAGTCTCAGTCGCTGAGAATATTTAAAAAATGTTTATTAAAAAAAAAGCACGAACGAAAAATGTCATTGAGATTGACGATTCTTAAAGAGTCTCAGTCGCTGAGGAAAATACCAATATAATTGGAAAGTTTCTTATCCGAAGCGCAATAGGTCATTGTAAAAGAATCATTATTTATTAGAGTCTAACAATTATTTCTTTAATAAGTTGAAATTTGATTAATAGATTCGCTATTGCTTTCACCTATTGAAATTCACGAAAAAGCATATAAAAATTAACACAATTGGCACTCAATCATTTTGCGGTATATATTGTCGTATGAAAATAAAAATGTTATCACAACAAGCTACTTCAACTCTATGGGTGACACGTGCCAGTTTAAGATATTTAATTTATAAAAGTAACTATTTACACGCGCAGATAAAATTTATGATGTATTTATTTTTTAAGATAATAGTTCATTTTTTTTTAACAATAGTCATTCCTCGTTGATGAAAGCATTCTCCAACTACAATACTATGAATTCCCATTAAATTTCAAATTTTGAAACTAATCTTTTTAATAAAAATTAATTAAAGAAATCATCACAATTTACAGCAAAGGACTTTTTCTCATGCCGAGATGTGCTCTGGTGCATGGTATTTTGCGGTTTCGCTATAAACTACATGTTGAGAATCAACCTTAACATCGCCATAGTTGCTATGGTAGTACCGCGTCCTCATCCAGCATTTGCCGTTCAATGTGCTGTTGAAGACGATATCAGCAAATGGAAAAATGTTTCCTCAATATCGAATGTGACCAATGCATCGCTTCCGATATCAACAACAATATTACCTATAAATACATTGGTAATGACACTAGAGTATAATATTATAATCATATCGATATTAATTTAATTCACCATTGACATTCACCATTTTAGTATGAAACTAGATTCTATTGGAATGAGTATCAGCAGGGTCTTGCATTAAGTGGATATTACTGGTTGCATTGGTTAACTCAACTTCCTGGTGGTATCCTAGCACGTCGTTATGGTACCAAGTTTGTCTTTGGTATGTCGAATATCATGACTGCAATTCTTGGATTTCTCAGTCCTGTTGCAGCAAAATATCATATCAATGCACTTGTCTTTATACGCATCGTACAAGGTTTTGTTGCGGTAAGATAATAAAAAAAAATGATATACTTCAATTGCAAAACAAACTGCCATTTGATTTTCTCCTATTGAAATATTTATTCAGGGATTTTCTTGGCCTTCTATGCATGCCATGACAGCTAAATGGATTCCACTTAACGAGAGAAGTAGATTCGTCAGTGCTTATCTAGGTAAGAATTTATGGACACAGATTTTTTAAATACCTTCATCCTTAAATTCTCATTTTCCCTGTAGGTAGCTCTATAGGCGCTGCTATTACCTATCCCATGTGTGCAACTGTCATTGACTGGTACGGTTGGGAAGCTGTTTTTTATGTGACGTCTTTGATCGCTACTATCTGGTAAGATATACTGTGTAATACTTTTTAACGATTTTTCTATAGATTTGCTTCAGTTTTATCTCGTATGTCTTCAGGTATGTCTTCTGGATTTTCCTTGTGTACGATTCACCTCAGCAGCATCCAAGGATTGGCGCAGACGAGAAGAGTTATATACTTGAAAATCTGGCAGGATCCGTAGCTGATCGAGAGAAGAAGGTCCCATGGAAAGCGATTCTGAGTTCAAAACCTCTATGGGTATTAATTACAGGCCAATGGGGTGTTGCGTGGGGTTTTCTCACATTAATGACTCAGGCCCCATCGTACTTCAATTATATTCATGGATGGAATATTCATGCTGTATGAAAAATCATTATTTTGTATTATTTTCCATTCATAATTATTTAGGGCTACTGAAAACTACCTGATTTTAGTTCTGCTTATTTGATTTCCATTAATTCGTATGATAGAGCCATATTTATTTAGGTGGTTGGGTAGTCCTAAATAATTACTGAGATAAAAAATATTATATTTATTGTTTCTTTTCAGACTGGTATCCTTTCCGGTCTACCACATGTAACAAGAATGATCTTCGCTTACTTCTTCTCAGTTTTCTGTGATTGGCTCCTGCGCACTAAAAGAATGACTGTTTCAAATGTTAGAAAATTAGCAACTTTTATGTGCACTGGTGGTCAGGGTATCCTGACCTTAGCTCTTGGCCTTAGTGGATGCCATCCTATTATGGCTGTGTTCTTTATGATAGCTGGTACAACTATTAATGGTGCCGTTTCTGCTGGAACATTAGCAAGTTTTGTTGACCTCAGTCCTAATTATGCCAGTGTTCTTCTTGGCCTCAATGGACTGGTCACATTATGCGGAGGATTCTTATCACCAATGGTTGTTGGAATTCTTACAAATAATAATGTGAGTATATTGGTCTTTTGCTATAATTGGTTTTTATAACAGTTTTGCAATGACAAATATCATTTTATTTTCTAGCAAACGATCGAGCAATGGCGTTATGTCTTTATCATAGCTGCCGCCAATTTGTGGGTTAGTTGCATTGTTTATATTCTTTTTGGCACTTCTGAAGAACAACATTGGAACAGACATGAACAAACAGATAAAGAAAAGGGCGAGGAACTACAGAAATTGAAATCTAGATCAGATGTATTAGAAAAATAACGAAAACAGGAATTAGAAAATTAGTATTAATAATTCAATTGGATTAAGTGTGTGTGAGTGTATATAAGGAAAAACATAAATTGTACATAAAGAGTAAGACCTATAGGTGAATCAATCTATGTGTATCAAGATTAACAAATAGACCCATATTAAAATAAAAATGAGATATGATAACTAAAGGATGAGTGTGGCACGCGCTGTTCTCCTCTAGCTGGTATTTATCATGATTTATATTTCTATTAATCTCACTCAATTGCACTGATTGCCGTTCTTAGAACTGTCAGAGTTAATCGCGTTAACCCTCATTCTTAACTCGGATTGTTCATAATCAAATCACATCCTGTTAATTATTTCTCTGAATATACGATTTAAAGACTTTGATGGCGAATGTTTAACACAAGATACTTGACAAACTACTGTTTTATCAAAATTGCCCAGAATCTTTATGTCAGTGGTATTAAAGAAAATGGAATATAAAGAAATGTCCAAAAATAACCAATTCAATAAAGGACAGTCAATGTTAAAGCGATTAAGGGTAATCCTAAAGTCGTTAAAGTTCTGCCTATTGGGAAATAAAGGAAAAGGATGCTGTAAGATAAATGCACAAGGAAACGACAACACTCTACAGGATTTGCAAGGCGACTGCCAAATTCGCAAGGAAGACAAATTTACGGATCTTGCTAATAGTCCAGAGCTCGAAATTGGGCAGGTCAGATCTTACAATCAATGTTTTACAGATCACTTTATCATATCTCTCTATCATTAGATCTTCGAGATGATAGTACACGAATTGCAATGTCAAAGGTTAGAATTGCGGCAGATGTTGAGTAGCCTTAAAGAGAAACAGTTGCAAATGAAGTTTATGAAGGAACGAGAAGGCTGGTGTAAACATTGTTTGAATCAAGTTAAATTACCAGCTTCAGATACATTTTCAATTCGATTAGATGATGATAAAACTGCCATACCTCAAGTATTGAATAGCATAAATAATTCCTCTCTTAAATAATTGCACTAATGAAATATACCCAGGCACAGGGAAAATCTCTTCAGAAATGCCGTCACAGAATCCAAGAAATGGACGATTGGTATAAAATAGAAGAACAGATCAAGTACCTAGAAATTGTTAGGAATGGATGGCAATCGGACGATCCACCTTTCGACAAGCATAATATTTACGAATTATACGCTTTACAAGCACAGAGCGAAGATTACTGTTTCCCTAAAACGAATTGGAGCGTAAAATTAAATCTTAATCGTCGATGTCATAAAAATTATTGGATCGATAAAGAGAAAGCAGCATATGCTGAGCTCAATGCTATAAAAAAAAAAATAGCACATTCTTGAATAAACATTTGGATAAGCGATTAATATTAACACGGATGTCAACTGTTCATATTTTATCACGATCCATATCATGATGTAATAAATTAGAAATATTTATAAACATAGTATCGTGCAGAGGAACGGATCAACATAACGATTAACCTAATCAGGAAAAATCACCACGATGACGACTACGGAATTAGCGATTAAGTCAGAAAATTCAATAAAAGACAATATCGTCAATAATCGTGCTTCCCAGCAAGAATCCATTTCACGTGACAAGGAACGTCAATTCAGAATAGAAATCTTATCAGATGCATTTAGAAATATTTCCAATAATACACAAAATCTTGGTACTCCACAGTATGCAGCAGGTCCATCGGCGGTAGTTGAAGATATTGGAGTATCCAATACAGAAGACACAGTAGCGTCTCTTCTGAAAGAAGTACAGTAACATATAATGATTGAAAGTTAATCAGAATGTTTAGATTAATTTGACACATTTGTATATTACATCTATGGCAATCAAAGGAACAATTGATAGCTACTTCTGAAGATTCTGAAACAACTGGACCCCAAGAAGAGAGAAATAAAAATGTATGTCCTGATGTGTGTACATGCAAAGTAATACATGCATTGTATCTAATAGTAGATGAGATGAAGAAGGTATAATAGTACAATTAATAACTCTGCTTCTGTTTGTATCTTTGAACTTCATTTCTCGTTATCACAAGGTTGACACAGTGATTAGCGAAGTGAAAAGACGAGACGATTATGTATACATTCCAACAACCGAAGACAAAAATATTTTTGTTAACTCAATAAAACAAAATTCTCAAGTGTTTCATGCCATAATAAACGAATTAAAAAGACAACGAATTCAAATAAACAAAATGCTCAAGCTGTATAACGATTCGACAGTAAAATTCTCAAGATTGGATGCTGCGATGGAACAGCAGAGCGATAAGGTAATGTATAAGAAGAAAATTAATGTATATTGAAAATTCTTGATTCTCTTGGAAATTTATTTGTTGAGGTACGCGAAATGGAAGTCGAAGTAGCTCGTGTTCTGGAGACTGTGGAAACTTTGCAAAAGGAGAAGGAAGAACGACACACGCTATTCCTTAAGAAAAGAGCTGAGAGAAAAATGAAGGATGAAAAAGATGAGGAACTTTTTGAAATGGATTTGGCATGGTTGTCGAATTTGGAGGAACGTCGCGAGAGACAATTAAAGGAAGAGGAAGAGCGTGACAAGGATCAAGAATTGAAAAGGATAAAGGATCGTGCAATGCTGATTGCAGCAATCAGGCAATTACAAGAATTGACTGTTGCCCAAAGGACGCGGAGTACTCGCAGAGAAAACTTGGTGACATTTACATACAGTAGGACAAACGATTTTTCTATCACTATCGCCAATAACATATTTAAATATCCTGATGACGTTTTAAGATCCAGCCAATGAGATTAATTGCAAAAACAGACACTGTTTGCACTCTTCGAATTACAATAAATCCACAATTCCAGTTCCTCTTGGAACAATTCCTCGTTGCCATTGTTCGGGTATGTCACCAATTGGATTGAAAAAGATCAATACAGTAGATCCAGCTTTTATACCAATTGTGTATGGATCACCTGCAAAAATGTCGAGAACACATTTAATTAAATTCAGAGGCGATGAATATTCGACTCTCATGCAAAAAACATTAAAGTGTAAGGATACAATTTTACATACAGAAGAATCTGAAATAGCTGAACAATAATTGTTATAATAAACAGATCAGATGCTATCAAATGGGACATTTGCCATAGATCATGGAGTACAGAATAATTTTCAGCAAGGACCAATCAAAAGGACGGACGAGGCGTTTGCCAAAAAGGAAAAACGCTGTAAAGACATAAGAACGATTAATAAAAATCAAAACAATATTGGAAATGTCAGGCCATGGTTCGGACATCGCAAGAAAAATTATGTGTAATGTTCAACATGGAGAAAATTGGATGAGAACTGTGAAAAAAAATTCAAAGTCAGCGAATACGTTTGTGCGTGCCCTGAAACTTTTATTTTCAAAGAATGGTATAACACACAGTACAGAGATTATGATGTAGCAATTAAAAAAATCTCATCAAGTGGAAACAGTACATTAAATAAAATTTCGGTAGATCCTGATGTTTCACCTATTTTCTACTTTCTCTTTGCTTTCTGGGCGCATCGACTTTTAATATATCATTGTGAACTACACATTTTTATCACGTGTAACGTGTGGAGTGACTATAATTGCTTCATACTAAACATTATGCTTTTTTGAGATTGAAATTAAACCGAAATAAAGTTTTTAAACGCGTTCTCCGTGAATGCATAAAAAAGACTTTTTATAACCTCAAATTTTCAGGTTTCAAGATCCGAACTGCTTTGAAAGCACTGTCCAGCACTTGCTGGGCGGCTAATAATAGTAACAATTGATTGACCCACTGGAAGACTATAAAATTAATACCAAAGCAAGTGGCAGGAAAAGAGGCCGGCATAAGTGTAACGAGAGAAAGATAATACTTGATCGATTTGACAGTTATACATGAAATTTAGAAAAAATCAAATTCAATACACGCATCATTCGATTCTATGAATATCGAATCATTAATAGAAAATACTAAAACACAATAGTGCGACTAGCGTCGAAAGCACGATACTCAAGAATAATAATAATAAGACTAAATGCAAGTGCACAATCTAAAGCTCCATACCCAAGCTTCTTGTAAACATAAATATACTTAAAGTATAATTAACATTAGGCCTTAAGTAGGAATCTCTCATCAGGTAGGTAGAATTAAATATTCTATGCAATATAATATAATCTATTACAATATATCGTATATAATAGCGTTCTTCTGTGTACAATTGATAATAATTCTCTATGTATCTTAGAATTTGAAAATTGTGCATCTAGACAACAAGTGACTTTCATAGTTACCTATCAAAATTTCACTAAAGAATATTCCTTCAGCTAATGACGAATGTCAGGAAATTAATAAAAGGCCGGTACGAACAACAAAAAAAAGAAAACAATAAATAAATAAATACAAATATGTTTAAACTAAAAAGAGCGACAATCCAAACGAACGGTTTACCCACACGTCATTGATTTGCTATTGTTATCGAACATTTAGTTACAGGATTGCCGCTACTTTCGAAATATATTAATATATATATTAAACTCTATTATCTAAAAAATATATTCTACGGATACTGAATTATATCGTTAAGAACGCGACGCAGAGAGTCTTCCACGCGCTGATCAATCATGTCTTGAATTTTTTTTTAATTTTTACAACGTAACCATAGAATCATTCTGCGCAGCGTTCTTGAAAAAATTAAGTATCACTATATAGCAATTTAGAATGTGTATTTCTTGCCCTAATTGCAGTGCCTATTAGTATCAACGTTCTACCCTGTGCCTTATAATATAATAGTTTGAAACCTCAGGAATTGCGTGGATGGAAGTATTAAAACGTAACGGTTTTATAATAACTGAATTGAATCGAGTAAAGTTCATCGAACGGTCTGCAACAAGTATATATTATTGTGTCACAAAAAGTGAGGTTATTTTTTTCTTTTTTCAATTTATCACCCTCGCTTTTAGAACGGGCAGTGTGAATTTCATATATTTTTTTTTATTCATGAACACATTGGCACGTATATTGATAACCGTTAACGCTGATCACTGATATCAGTGATAGAAGACGTACCACCGGTTACGTATATATCACTTAGAATAAAAATGTTTCTTCGTGCTAGTAGATGATTTCATCATATCGGATCTGCTACGTTAATAATTCATTAAATAGTCTCGCACTCTGGTCAATTATCATAATGATTTTCATAGCGAGTGTGCTATACGCGTCGATAAAGATTTTAATAGTTAATGTAAATAGTGTAACGACAATTTGATTGTGATTTGATCAATGCTATTATACTTTATCTATTTTATTCGTCTATCACGGCTATTGGTTTCTAATATATTTAAAACATCTGTCTTCTTTTTTTTTTCTTCTTCAAATTCATAAAATACTATAGTCTCTACGATTTCCAAATTGCTATCAGGGTCCACTAGGTGCCCGGTTACTCACAAGTATGACTTAGAAATCCTTGGCTACTATTATTCACCTAGCAGACCGTAATTCTTATACTCTGCCTTAGGCCCCTTGTTTTCTATATTTTGATATTGATTATCAGTTACGTATAATTAGATTTTAATCGCAGCGGCATGTAAACGTATACCGAGCGCAATAATCGATCATCTATTATGCTACAAGTATACTGATTTTGTATTTATGCAAAATTCGTGAAAATCGGTAAGAAACGGTAAAAAGGCAAAAAGGAATCGTATAAAAGGAATTGCATTGACATTAGGTATCCCGATACCTAAGTGGTAAATAGACACAAAGTAAAGATTTTCAAAAATGGCACATCCTTACAGAACGTACAGAACTTAGAATGTAATTCTATCACTTATACGAGAAATTCTATAATAAATAAACCATTTGGCTCGTTAATGATGTCCTGTAATAATTATCAAGAAGGACCAGTCGTAGTCTTCCTATTATCACCTAAGTTTCTAGAGTCAATAGAACATGACAGCATTAATTCATTATCATCATTCAATGAAAACCAATTTCATTTTGGTTTCTTTACACCTCTTTTCAGTCAGTCAAAATCATTGTCCGGTCGTTGTATTGCTCACTGATCCCGGAAGATGACTCGAACCAAGTCATTCATTGGTTACCTAGCTACTTAAACATTGGTTGGCGCATCCATAGCACAAATTATGGCTTTGACTACACTGGCAGCTGCCAATGATGCGTAAGGTTGCCATTCCTTTGCCCGGGAACCATCCTTGTAATCAGAAATGCCACGTACCACTGCGAAGCTGTCACGACAGTTACCCAGGATACTCTCGACGACGGCGTCCATCTCAGCGTCGAAGGCCAGGGCGCCAAACCTCGTGGCAAACTTCTGTCGCAGCTGATCGTCCCTGGCGATTTGACGACCGGATGCAACAGGTGCCAAGTGTATACGTGGGCAGCCATCCAATCTTAAAATAAAAGAAATATTAGCTAACGAACCAATTGAAGCTACTCGTTAAAATTATGCATACAATGGAGTCACTCACCTCTTCTTGGTTGAATCCTGAGGCGCAATTGGATGAGCCACTTCGATGACATCCCTGTCACCGATTGCCATATACAATTTATCTGACTCTGGTGGCGGCGCTTTAAAGTCATGCTCGGTTTGTGTACACAGGGCATCCAATCCTTCATTCAAATACGTCTGCCACGGGGGATTCGTGCCATTTTCAGCCTGTCGATGAAAAACATTAAATGACTTTATATCATCCTGGGTCGAAGACACCAGCTGTACCTGGTA
The DNA here is from genome assembly GCA_030142285.1 of Calameuta idolon. NCBI lineage: Eukaryota > Metazoa > Arthropoda > Insecta > Hymenoptera > Cephidae > Calameuta > Calameuta idolon. Next base: position 2,740,818 of record JARQSV010000387.1, read on the forward strand.
GAGAATTTCTTCAGAAACGTTACCTGTGACTTGAGATTAGCTGCTATTTCCTGTAGCCCTAAATTAGTCGGACAGTATTCCTTGGTCTCAAAATGATATCCTTTCTCAGCGAGCTTTGCATTCTCGCAATAAACATAAACGTATTTCTTGTTCAACGGAGTCGGATGAGACACTACTACATCACCAAGTCTGACATGCTTATGATAATCCGTATAATGTGGAACACCACCGCCAACTCCTACCAGAAAGACGAAATCCACCTTTTGGAATGTACCTGTTTAAATGGAGAGTAGGAATTAATTTACAATTAATAAATTAATCAGTGTTAGAAACTCACCTAATAATCTAGTTGTAGTGTTACCAGCTGCCGTCATGGCTTCCCTGGTATGTCCGACTCTTGGCAACTTCGTACAAACGATTCTGTGAGCACCGATATTACCCAAAGTGTAGACATTCGATTCGCCTGTAATTTACAAAGTACCTTGTCATCTAATTTGTTCCAGCTCTGATTGTAAATTAGGTATTGAAATCGTGTATAATACATGTGCATTGGTGCTGCTATCGACGAAACCTGAATAGGAGCAGTGTTACTGGTGAGGTAATATGAATACATAAAAAGTGTTACATTCGAGGAAAAATTCGTTCTGCTATATCTAATAGATCCAGGTACTGAATAGATTATAATTAAAATCTCGAGGTACTGTCAATTGTAATATTAGAATGTGCTTTTTGAGCACGGTGTTAGGAGTAAAAGACAAATAATAGGATTTACAAATATTACGACTGACGTTCGGATTGAGTCAAATTTATGAAAAAATATGTCATCGCAATAATAGAAATTGAAATAAATAAAAGTGATTGATGCATAATTTCAGAACGAAATTTCTCAACAATAAGTGAGATAGGCGTTTAACTGTGCTTAGTGACGATGAGGGGATGATATAGTGTAGGTGAACAAAACATATATCGTGAGTGACAATAACAAGGTAAACATAAAATGAAAATAACAATAAAACACTCGGATGATTCCTCTGGCAATGTAACAACACGGCACCTTCGCCCTGTGACGTTCCTCGGACACAAGCAATTGTCAAGCTATTAGGTGAATCTCTAAATGACAGTAGACCGAAGAAGAAAGCTATATTACAAACTACTTTACCAAAACGGCAAATCACTCGAGGTGTTCCATCGGGGGCGTCCGGAGAGCTCGCTGTACCTAAAGTATCATGCATGATAAAGTATGAGGAAAAATCATTATTAAAGCCTATATTCGAATTCCGTATGAAAATAAAATTACTGAAAAATTCAGTCACCCAGTATCCCATCTTGTACTATTATGAAAAGTTAAAGGAATGAAAAATAAATACTGCCCAGAGTCAGGACCTCTCGTAGAACCTCTTTTACTGAAAACTTATCCCATCGTTAATGTTAATTAATCATCTATAAATTAGCAATGTTTTCATACGAATTTAGTATTCTTTTTTAACTGAAGCTAATTTTAATCGTGGCACGTAACAGTCTTGCGCAATTGACTCTTGTGAATCCTCCTCAAAGCTTCACTATCACTGACAACGTGAACGTCAATCATATCGGGATTATCGATAACTCACCAACTGTAGTGTAACGAACAAAGGTTTCCTTGTTCTCGATCATCGAATCGACAGCGAGTTTCTCACAGTATTGAGCAGTAATAATAGCAATTGTTGGTTGTTTTGAGCTTGCCATGGTAGGCATCTGCTTGACGACCTGATGAAAATAATTAAAATTCAATTAGTCACAAGGCAACTCGTTAATCAGATAATTGAAAATATACAGAGCATTGCTGAATTCATTTTGTACCTTAATGTGCGTGTCTTGATGTACGACTCTTGTGTATGCTCCATGTTCCATAGCCTTAACAACACCCTTGTCTTGCAATATCTTAAGTTTGGCTTCGACAGCAGCAGGTTCCCAGCCATGTTCCCTAAAAAGGCATAACAAAATATATAAGAAATCATCATTACCGTGTGACTTACCATTGACAACCAAAACTGTTGATAAATTACTTACTTGGCCATGTCGGTAACGGTGACAGGATTTGGATAGGCGGATTCGATGAGTTCCAAGACCTTCTCCAAGGTAAGCTCCACAATTTGACCCATAGCAGTTTCATCTGCAGACACTGAAAATATAATAGACCTACAATAATCTGATCAGAGACAATTGCTTCCAGCGAAGCTGCAGCATTGAGCATCAAGAAGATAACTGTCTCTATGTATCCTCCTTCAAGTATCAGCATACTGATTCAAAGTAGCTTAGACTTAGTATCGAGCAAGTGTCTTAGAGGTGTCTAATAAGTTATTGCTAGAGAAAAGACTCAACTAAACACACTGGTTAGTGCAATTACTACTCCAATAATTGCGTACTCCAGTAACTGATTAATAATAAAGAAGAGACTCTGGTGCAGAGGAACATTTTGGACTATCTGATCGATCCTATTGGCATCCCCTGGAGATCCTATGCCAGTCAAGAGATTTAGGTCGAGCATCTGGCATTAGGAAAGAGTCACGAATTTAGATCAGTGCGGCATACTTTGTTTTCATCACGTTAAGCCCGGCGGATACGCTATGACGTACGGCGTCAAGGATAATTAAAAATTCATCAGAGGCCTCGCGCTTCGATTAAATAATTATTGGGCGTGTCCGGCAACTCCAAAGTGATCGCTATATACAGCTGCGCTTCTCTGATCAATGAATAGTAACGGGAAGTCATGCTATTGATAGACTCGGTACCCCTGGTGATCGACATCCCTGATTGTTTGAGGGAACCCAGTCCACTGGTAACTGTAAGCTCCAGATTGCATAATGCAACAGAATATATAGACCCGGAAGAGGAAGTCCTAAATATTTGTAAATTCCATGGACAAAATGAAAGGAACCTTGAAACAGAGTAAAATTAATAATTAAATATTTATATATAATTTTTTTAGCATTAAAAAAATTCAGATAGTTTCTCTCTTGATTAATTTACATGATATAATTAGCCAGGGCTTCTAATCCAATACTCTTTTAGTAATCAAAAAAACATATAAAGCCACTCCTTTTACGAACAGCTGGTCAAGATAGCACTTATTTGCATAGATAGTGTATTTCATGTGTAGACATAATCTCTAATCGAATTCATAGTGCCATTCTCGAACAATGAGTAACACACTGATTGGGAGTGACTGATAAAAACGAGTGTAACCTCTTCTGTTGCTACATAGAAATTGTAAAAAAAAAAAATAAAGAAAACAGCAAACATATAAAGTACACGATTTTACTTGTAAATTATTCTTGCCAAATTTCTATACTAGATCATTATATATCAGGTCGAATAACGATGTGATCTTTGTGAAAGTCGTCTAGACTAATTGAAATGTATCCGTAGAAATAGAAAGATCAAAGTAAAATGGAGCCCAGGCATAGAAAGAGTACACGAGTACAGAGAGACTTGCAAAGTATACTAGTCCAAGTACTCTGTACACAACCATATGTAAATGGGGTAACATGCACGCTGTACTTCACTCTGCCAAGGAAATATGATATCTAGGTCATGTTACGTAGTGGAGCCAAGAATTTTATTAAATGTAAAAATCAATGTTTCATTTGCAGCCAAAGAATAAAACCAGACGACTGTCCTTTGGTGAGAATAACAAGAATTTATAAATTCATAGTTTCTCCTCTGGTAAATATCATACTGCAAATGTCAAGTGAGATTGTTAGAAAACGAAATGGCACTCGTGTTACTGATTATTGAACGCGAAAAAAGAAAGAGAAATATAACTCAGATTACAGAAATTTTGTTAAATCGATATTGTTATGGATACCACAGTCTGCAATGTGGTATAATGCAAAAATATCTACCGGTCAATGGATCAATGTAAATGAATATAAACAGTTGCGCAATTCCCTATTGATTTTTCTATTAATTTAGATACAACGCTATAGTTAGACAATTTGAAAATTAACTAATCAATGTCTGCTTCCTACTTTAGCTTATCTAGTACACCCCAAGATGATGTTAAGAACGAGAATAGAAAATGAGTCATGGATGAGTGCAGTGCTCGAAGCGTTACCAATTGTATAGTAAATTAAACGAAGCGTTGTGAATCAATTGAGCGCAACACGCAGCTCCAAAATTCAATTAACTAATACTATACTGATAGCCATGACCACGGTATCGTAGTGCAAGATGGTGAAGTTTCCTTTGACCGGTAAATATTACTGACTGTGTTACGCCAAGCTACATACGGCATTGTGAGTATGCGCTGGCAGCTATAGAACAAAAAAATGTTCAACAGAAACGTGGCAGAAACAATGCCAAACTAAAGTTGTCTGTTCGAACCTGATCTTGAAATGATTTTCTCAGGCCGAGGAAGTGTGAGGAGCATGTAGCCTTTTCGAGCTGCAGAGAACAATATCAAATATTAACAACAGTATTTTTTAACCGATGAGAAACAATGATTCTTATGTACAATTGTATAGCGTTATACAATTTAGTGTCATAATCTGAAAATGCTCTGAGAGTTTCAAGAGCAACATAACCAGGTATCCAGTATATTATTGAAATTCAAAAATATCAATAATGAATATATATAATCAACATCAAGTAGGTGTTTCCTTGTAAGAGTATAAACTTTCGTAGACACACTTGAGACAAAATGCTGCAATACTCTTGGTGAACAAGCAGCAAGCAACCACTTAGTTCAATGAAACTAATTTACTTGATAGTGAACCCTGCACCCTTATAGGGTCAAAGTTCGACCAATGTTAAGTACTTAACTGATTGAGACCCACGTCTTATGGTGAATGACAGAATCTTGTACGATTGAAAGATGCATTGTACTACTTGAATCGTTATCATAATTCATTCTCCTGTCTGCACGTCGATTCTTGTGAGAACAGTCAGATTAAATAAAGGACAGTTGTTTTCCTGCTAAGATCAGCAGAGTCGTATTACGTTCTATGAAACGTAACTTCATACGTCCTGTCGGAAGTGAATGCTGCTATGATGTAAGGTTAAAGAAAAGGTATGAGGCTTTGTACGTATTTTTGAATGAATACTAGAACACATGAGGTAGCTCAGATCGGTCTAGAATATGGATATAATTATAGTAAAAGAGGTGTGGTAATTATGTCAATAGAATAGGCGAAGGTCCTTGGAGAATTTTTTTTGTATAGATATGCAAATTTCAGTGAGATGACTCTTCCCTATTCGATAAGTCACGAATTTAATATAGTTAATAAGATTAAAATATGTGATAAGATAAGTTAGATAAAAAAAGGCGCAGACGCTGTACGTATCTATCTGATAAGGGTTGCAAGTAAATTGTGTATTATCGCAGAGCGATTATGTATACATATATAAACGTTATCGATACTGATTTTTAACAGAGGCATAATAAGATCAATCATATTCATATTTTAGGGATTCAAGCGTATGGGCCCTTGCTTGTTGCACAGCAAGAAAACGCTGATGATTTTGTCAATCCTATTGTCGACCATACTATTTATAGTTCTTTGTATAAAAATACCTTGCTGGCTACCAGTAGTAATGCACAGTTTTAGCCGATAATCTTGCGTATGTATAACTAAATGATAGATTAAGATAAGTCGTAGAAAAAAATATGCACTTACGTGGTCTGGTGGGAAGATTAATTGGTTCATCGAGTTGCCTCAGTTCTACTTCAAGCTTCTGTATGGTAGTATACTTATGCTGCATTAGTTTCATAATTTTCTTTATGAATCCGACATAGTCTGTAATATAAGATAGAAGTAATGGTGTAATAACAGGAAAGATAGGATTGCTGGGTCCTGGGCCCATCTGTGAATAGTGCTTTTACGATAAATCGTGCATAAAAATAGTCACTGGTGGTGATTATTTACTGTCAAATGAAGTGCGCAGAGCATGATTTAATTTTTGATTTACGGCTTACCTCTTGGAAATTCTTGTGGACTAACAAGTTCACGAAAGAACTCTTGTGCGATGCTAGGTTGTTCAACTTCTGGAAGTGACTCCGTAAACCAAAACTGCAATGTTCTAGATTCTTGGGTATGTTTACCAGTTTGAGCACTTACAAGGAACACTCTAAATTCCAAACACAGGTGTGGTGGATTAGAGATACCATTGGCCACTAGAACAATTTTTTAAATTATCCAGTAACAAGTTTAACAAAATTTTCCATTAATCTATCAAAATAATTCAGTTTTTACCAGCCACTGTCTGTTTATTAATGACAATCCCCTTATGATCTCCACCAGCTATGTGAACATTTTGCTCATTTCCATTTTCAGCGGGTTGGTCCAGTGCCTGCCTTTCAATAATCAGTGTAGTGGACTTTGCGGTTTTGCACTTTGGTGTCATAACAATATGTTCTATACAGATAAAACAATTTTACAATGAAAAAATTGTTTAAAAAATTAAATAATGAAGCAAATCGTTTTATTATAACAACAAAACTAAATCGGACTTGAAAAAATAAAAATTTTTCAAATCGTTCATAATTTCTTGAAAACCATTAAGAATTGCCTCAGGCTTCAAATGCATTAAGTGTCATACATATATATGCTGACTGTTTAAAAATAAAAGAAGAACCACCGTACTGTCACTTGCACAAATGTCCTGTAATTTATGTAAAAAACAATTTTCAAAACTCACCAGTCTTTTTATCACCCATTGTTGTGCTATCACTTTCCTTACAACAATCGTTAAAGAAACTGTCCAACTGTTTGACAAATAGGTATGAGATCAGCACCGTAACGAAGAGCAATCCGACCTCAACTTATCTCCACGGCCGGCGAACGGTCACTGGATCTTTTTACAACGTTTTCACCTTCCCCCAGACTCCGCAGTTTGGCGCTCGTGACTGTCAAACACGGGGATATCGACAGGAATTTTTTTTACTTTTCCTCCCATCGCGCCGTCACAAGCCGTACACGCTTTAGAACGCGGTTGCAATCTCGCAAAACCAATAAAAACGACACGGTTTCAAATTCGCAAAAAAATCTAGCATTCACGATTCTACCACTGCAATTAAATTGCCAATGCTTACAATCTATCGATCCAAAGTATGACGCATCCAGCACCGCCCATCGCCATACTTATAATTAAATATGACATCTCGTCGTCACGTCATTAATTCATGCACCTGTATCTTTACGTCATTCATCTGCGTCATCGATTTTACCTTGAGTTTCTCCGTCTTTCTCTTTCAATTACATTATCCATCCTTTCCTTATATACAATGTTCTACCTCAATACGTGATTCCATCTCATTACGTTATGAGTCAGAATTCTAAGATTTGGTACGGAATAAAAAAGATTTTTGGAAATAATTAAGGAATCGGGTATTATTACGGATTCGATTAGAGTGTACAGATCGAGGTCGCATGATTCAACTCCGTTCTCATTGGCAAACAGCGTCAGTTGGTTGCCACGAAGAAAATTACAGGGCTAAGAACCGTTAAAAGTAAAGCGAGAGCAACTCTCGATTTGTGCCGTGTAAAAAGTTTCACTATGAATTCGTTCGTTTCCCTCGTCGTCGTTTACACTGCGTTTATGTACAATTGACCCAGAGACCGGCCTCTGAATTATCTGACACGTACAACGAATTCATTTTCCCTGACCCAGTTCGAGTGACAAGATCAGCAAGTCTTGTTTTTAAAAGCGACCAGAGAGACACGCTTAGTCATTCTAATTCTAATAAGGATCAGTACCTTCGAACAATTTCATGGTAATTTCCTGTAACGACAACCTACTGACACTGAGAACGTAATACAGCAATGTATCTTTACTGCGATACAACTTTATTCGAACCATTCATTTATTTGATAACTTATACAAATGCAGCTAAATCAATTTAAAAAAAAAAGAAAATGGTTATTTGAATAAGCTACAGAAGATAATTTATCAGTTCGCTATGCCTGGCTCGAATTTTGAGCATTACTAAAAAAAAAAAAGAAATTATCAAACCGCAAAAGAACTTTTAAAGTACGGTCAACTGACTTTTAAAAATACGATTAAAACAATTGACAGTTATTTTACAATCTGATTTACATTCATTCGGTAAACCATCGCATACACCATTCCACCTTCAAGAAGTTAAATTGTCAATAAATTTAGGATTACATATTATGTACATAGAAAGCAGAAAAGATAAGTACTCATTTATTCATTGTGAAATGCTTCGCATTAACAATATCGCAATTTGTTTATTTTATTTTCTCTGTTAGAGGCCAAGACGCAAGAATCGTTTAATCAAAAACAAACGACCATAGTCATTACAGAGCGAGACAGGAGATTAATATTGGTATCATCAGTTCCCATGAATTACTCTCTTTTCTTCCTTTACAAAACAAAAATGTCATTTCGTTATCATTGTAACAAGCACGTGAAACACTGCCTAACCTCGTAGCAATGCTAGAAGTATTAAATAAATTTTATTATATCATCGGCCTGTCGTTAATTCTTTATTCCGACTTGCAGTGAGTTGCGCTAATTGTAACGTTGCGTGGTTAGGCTAGAGTATTAGGGACTTCAAATATTATATAGCAGCTAAATCAGGCTTATATCTGTCTATCTGATGGAGCAGGAGGACATCGAAGTCATAGACGTTAAGGACGAAGGTCCTGAGCTTAGATTAAGTTTATCCAACTCCTCGTCTGCTTTATTATTCTTCAGTTCCTGCTGCGTCTGCAGGAATTTATTCCACTCGTCGATCTTGGGATGTGCCAGATGCTGCAACGACATGATACAGAATGTAACGCAGTTCTCAGAGTGAGAATCATAAAAGAAACTTTACCTCGGCGACATCGTAGACCCAGATCTTGCCAGTGTCATCGCCAACCGTAACGTGTAGCCCACTAGGAGTCCAAGAGACTCTGTTTAAAGCAGGAGCACCATCCACGACGATGCTGGCCGCAGGAATCTCGGTATCCTGATTAAGATTCCAGAGGTCAAGTCTACCCTGACCATCAACGGCGGCAAAGAGTGCCGGATGCGTTGGCGACCAGGCGACGTCATACACATAATCGCCATTGTGTTCAAAGGAGTACAGGGGTTTATTTTCCTTGAGACTCCAAAGCTTGATGGTCCAATCGATGGAAGAGGTAAGGAAGAGATGAGAGAAATCAATGCCATCCTGTACCAGGTGTGCGCTAACCCCAGTGACCGGACCTTGATGACCCTCGTACGTTTCCGTCACACCGGCTTTGGTACCGTGACGACAAGCTTGACGTGAAAAAAGAAAATCATCAGTACCCTGACATCCTATACAACAAAGTTACAATATTGAATAACAGAGCTACCAGAGTAAACGGTGCCATCTTCACTCCCTACGATGAAGTTGTTAACGTCACTGTGTGGAAACGCCAATGACGTCACCGCAATAGGCTTGGACTGTTTCGTCTGAAGATCCAATTTCTCCTGGGGTTGCGAGAGCATGTCCAAGCTCCAGGAGCAGAGTTTCCCATCGGTCGAGATACTTATCAGATTATGGGCATTCTGCGTTCCAACAACGCTCAGACAGTAAACGGGATGCTGTAAGGGTGATGAAGCATAAGAAAAAAAATATATATATATAATCCACCTTTCATCACGCTTGATCCCAAATGACAAAAAACATTTAAATACCGTATGAGCAGCAGCCGATAGAGGAGTACGCTGAATAGGAGTTCTCTTCTGGACCCTGTTATCCCACAGAACAATCTGTCCGGAATACGTCCCTCCCAGAATGAGATTGGGATGAAATCTCGCAAAGGTAGTGGACATAACCGGAGACTGACAATGAAATATATACTCAGGTGTGGTCTTCTTGAACTTCGTATTCCACACAAGACAGACGCCATCCGGATCATTAGGAGTGTCGTCGTTGTTATTGTACGAAGCAACCAGCAGCTCAGGAAACTGAGGCGACCAATCCATAGAAGTAACGCATCGATTGCGCGACCAGCGCTCGCAGAAGAAATTACGATTAAGCCAAAGTCGTTGATGACTTTTCTCATCCCTAAAAGTACATTGATCCCCGTTATTTGATAACCGGCCCAAACCTTGAAAATTCATCAAACACCATATACTTACATGGCATCCTCGCCGTCTATCGTACCAGTATAATCAGTATAAATATCAACAGACTCCCCAATCGCTCTCTCAACGATCCTGCACGCTCTGTCAAAGAATTTTCGAAAATCCTCGGACAGTATAATCATGAGTTTCTCTTCCTCGCTAAGTTCCTTGACTGAAAATAAAACGAATTATTCCAATTAAAATCAACTATAAGATCGTCAAACAAAAGTATCATACGTCTTCTCGCTCCTCCTACCTTCCTTAGGCTTCTCCTTTTCCTTCTCCTGTTCCACCTGAGTAATCGCCGGCTGAACTTCCTTGACTTGGGGCAAACCGTGAGGTAGAATGCCCGGTGGTAGTTTACTCTGGAAACCATCCATGTGGGGCAAGCTGCTCTCTTCATCCTCGGCTTGGCCATCATCATATGTCAAAACTGTGGTGAATAAGCTGGTCCCGCTACGAATACCCTAGCTCTGCCACAATCCTATCTAAATGTGACTCCTACCGACTACTGTTCTATATCTCTCTTCTTTTTTTTTTTCACTTTCAATAATTACTCATTTACTACGTCACGCAAATAATAGTCCTTGCATTCACGTACGTCAATATCTAATTCGAATTGCAGTGACGATCTTAGAACAATACTTCGCGTACCCTGATAGCATGCGTCTCTTTTTTTTTTACTCGACCAAGGCACGCTATTATGAATAATGCTACCGGCATTGTATCTACCTTCGTATAGCCATGACAATCGACCGTAAGGGCCATCGCACACAAAACACGTAAGACCTAACGTAAGCTTTAGGCCAACGAGCAGACGTCCATAAGACTAAAATATCATGGTCGTTTGATCATTGATCTAGCGCTTACGTTTTATTAGGTTTTTTTTCTCGTTAACTACACTTTCTGCACTTTTTAAAATATGCAAATTCTTCATTGGATGAAATT
>JARQSV010000387.1:2751948-2802756 GCA_030142285.1 Calameuta idolon
GAGTTCTGCTTAACGGTTACCATAACCTCTCTAAATCAATTGACATTGTAACAAATATCTCTTTGATAGTATCAAGGTACAAAATATTTTGACTGACAAAAAAGAAAAAGGAATGTCGCTCTTCTAATGCTCGACTCTCAAAGATATTAGTAAGACGAAGAAAAAAAATAAGATTGTGAAAAAAGTATCTTAACGAGAAGTTACTAGAATATCGTATATACGCCTAGTCGAAAGCATATTTGTTTAAAAAAAAAAAAAAAGAAACTAGAATTACACTAGCGCAAAATTTAAAAAATTCGTACAAGTCCATGCTGCGAGTTTAAGCGAACTTTGTACAGTAAGAAGAGAATGAAAATAATGACGGTTCGCCGTGATGACATGCAATGAGGTTAGTTACGCGCGCGATAATTAAATCCGATTGACAGTAGGTAGTACAAAAAAAAATTAAAAAATAAAATAAAGTGAGTCGTTTCTCTTTTTTTTAAAAAAAAAAAGAACAATAGTCTTCGATTTCCTATGAGTCGTGTCTCTCCACCCTTTTATTACTGGCATGCATCTTCGATGATTCGTGAGAGGATTCGATGATTATTACGGATCATGATTGAAAATGAGATTAAGTCCCAAAAACGTGAACCTCTAATGGAAGCAGAAACTGGTTGATGCCCCATGAAAATTTAAGAAGACAGAAGGGCATTTCAAAGAGAAATCCCACTTCACGGAATCAAGATAGAAGCATCTGATTTCTGGTCTGATCGAACGGAAAGCCATTGCAAGATTGTCAGATAGTCAAACAATGGCAAATGACGATGAATGACTGATCGTGCCGAGTGTAATGAGAAAATAGTATTTAGTATATAGAAATGGTATATGAGGTGAAGTGCGATCCGCGTGTATGGGGTTATCGCGAATAAATAACAAATTCCAAAAAAATTCAAACGATACAACGAACGAGAGTCTGTCAGTTCAAAAAAAAGAAAAAAGTCGGTAAAATACGCAACGAGAAAAGAAAAGGGGGAAAAAAAATAGTAAAAAAAACGTGAAGACGCGTTAACGCAGCTTCCCGAGTCTCATGCATGGTCACTCGTTGCTGAACTACAGTTTATGATATAGAGATAATGGAAAAAAAAATTCAAATTACTTCAACTACGAATCGAAAGAAAGAATATAGTTATTACTTTGTTAGATAAACTGCATCAGGTCTGCACTACGTGTACAGTAAGCCATGATGTACCATGCGATCTTCTATGTACAGAATTGTGTCACGGATACATATTTTTAAAAAATAAAGAAAATTAATGCGCATTAAAAATGAACTCGCAAGGTACATCGCGTCGTAAGTTAAGTCTAAGAATTAATTAATTAAAGGTACATTGGCGAATGTAATGATACAGTAACTCATCAAGCAATTTTGAGCAGTCCCAAAAATAATAATGATTCCCTCGATGTGAAGTACGAGAATCTAGCGAGAATTGATAACGGAACGAGAGAAGAAAAAAAAAACGAAAAAAAATTATCTAAACAACAAAACGATATAGTTACGTGAGATAACATAGAGAAATGAGAAAAATTTTTTTTTCATGTGAAGTAAGTGAGAACGAAACTTGTGATCGCTGTGACACAATTAGGTAGAGTGAATCAACTTCTGAAGAAGATTACCTACCTGTGAATTCGTCCTCCCATTCTAAACCAGGATTTAGATTGTACTCGTCTTGAAGGAGGGAAAATAAAATGTCAATCAATTTTGTATCTTAATTCGTTGTCGTTCCATTGTCTCTCGTAGGAAATTGTCGAGGCAGCTTATCATTGGCGTCCATTCCACTTGAAACGATTTCCATCATTCTCAATTTAAAAAAAAAAATTGGAAAGAAAACCAACAAAGCTAATTCAAACTTACGATTCATAATAAAAACAAAACTATGAGTTAACGTTCGAATTCACGTCGACGCCATCATTCGTAATACTCTGGTGGCTGAAAATCGTACTACGATACGACAGTGGCGCCACTTTCGATTTGAATTTCGATATCTCGATAAAAGTAAGACCGACAATGTTAAAGTGCATCGACAATATGCCGGAGAAATTGGAACAGTTAAAAGTTGACGAGTTAATGTCGTAAAATCTAGCTACATGCACAAACGATTCCCCTGTTAAAGCCGCTGCGAATCACCGCCTAAAAAATCACACGTCATAGCATCGAATCGAAAGCGCGACGTAATGAAACGTACTTTAACTTACATCGCGTGCCTTTACCGTACTGTATGTACATATACGCATGACTTATCGATGTAATGGACAATAAATCAGCCATGATTTATGATTTTCGGACGGACACATGCTCGTAATTAGTTCGAACACTTCGTATGTGCAAGAGGGAAGGTGGGGGTGTGTGGAAAGATTCATTAACCGTAGGCGAGTTTAATTACAGTAATTCGAAAGATTCGATCGGTTATTTATACGAAAGCTACCAAAAAAATTTCTCGCACTGCGTCGTTACCGACAGAACAATTATCATCTGCATCTTCGTACGTTTCGTCACACACGAGTCCCACTATTGAATGTCGTATATCGAGGCAAGTGAGTAAAAAAAACCGCGTGTAGCCTCAATAGATTTTAACGTTAATCGTCGTATTTGATTAATCGTAACTAGCAAATAATCACTCTCTACAAACTTGGATCGGGTTAATAAGAAGCATTCATAGCAACAAAAAACAAAGGAGGTAAGCAAGGAGGATGTATCTGTATTTGGGGTAAAAAACAGCGTCTGGCATAACTGACATCACCGACCGTTGAAAGTGCCTGTACCAAATCGATTGACGTTATCGATCCCCCAATAAAAATCGTCCTTTGCGATCTGATCGATTAGAAAACTCGAATAGTCGAGTTTGCATAGTATAAAATTAATCTAAAACAAAATACTACTAAGAATCAAAGACCGAATAGCCAACATTGACCGCCGAATTTTGTTGCTACGCAATCTTCGTCCAATGGACACTAAGTGTGGTACAAAAAATGAGAAAAAATAATTTTGTGTTTATATATCGCGCGCAAACCTTAAATTATTATCGCTTCAGGAGCTCCGAGTCACGTGATCAAATTCTTGCCTCCTTTAATCTCGTTTTTGTACCCCAATTTGAAAATACCAAAATCACCGTTGTCGCACGCGTATATTTTAGCCAGAGAGTCCGCCACCTGAATTGCCTTCCTTGCTTTCCCACCACGTGTTAGTGCGCCGAAAACTCTCGTTAGACAGCAGAGGACAAACAAGAGCCATTTTCTATCATACCGCCTCGAGAACTCTGGAAGGTGCGTTAAGTTGTGACAAGATTTGACAATGGATATTTCCTCTCGAGACAGTCTTTCAAAGACCATGGACACCGCCGAGTTCAAACTCAAAACTACAACCAGACAGAATAAGCTGCGTCCTGTCGTATATCCTTGGGCAGGATTTAGTAAAGAAATAACAACTCGAATCAATACAATATTCTCGTAGCACCTTCGTTTTGTTGCTTTTTATTACGGACTTTCAAATATCCGACTGAATCGTAGTCACAACAACAGTCCGCGTGCAGTGTAAACTCCGGCTTCGCTATGTCTGGCGCGTTGCGAAATTTACTTTGTAAACAAAGACTCTACATAAGATGGTCGTGTCGCATCGATTGAGAAATTAGGCTGCAGCCTGCACGCATTTTTGAAACGGACACACACAATTGGAACAACTAGTTGTATCGTATTGTGTGTTGAAAATCGTTAACTGAGATAATCTGAGAGTCGGGATGTCAGATCGTAGCTTTTTCACGATTGCAAGAAAGAACGAGAAATAACAGAGAAAGGGAAGAAAGAAAGTGAGAGAAACATAGTGGAAACAAAAGAACGGAGATCCTTCCTTCCTTTTCCTTGTGGCTGCCTCCTCCAATGAGGAGATGTGCCAGAAAGAACGGAGATACGAGAGAAATCAGAAAATTTTCAACGACCAGTAAATACCTGAGTGAACGTAAACTTGATATAAACAAAGGAAGTGGCGAGTAAAACGGAAAAAAATGGCAACTTATATGAGACAATGGATATACAAATATATATATATATGGATATTGGGTGGAGAGTCTTTGAATTATCAGGCAAATTTTACTCCCTATTTAGGATTTTAGCATAAACTAGAATAAAGAATCTCAAAAATGCTCTACGTGGCTTTAGGTTAAGAGGTGTATCTTAGATTACTATTAAAATTAACCCCTTCAGTATCGATCGTATAAAATTTTTGTGTGCAAACTCTGTCTTTTCAATCGGTCAGTACTTTTAACAACCAAATAAAAGTACGTTACAGTCACACAGATACGTAAGTCAGAAGGGAAAACAATTGAAATGAAATTTTCGAAATTTCGATCGTAAAAAAAAAGGAATGGAAAAAAAAATTGGTCACACTGTACAGAAAAAATTGAAAACGCGTGCGAGACAGAGCTCAAACGATTCCGTGAAGCACAATTGAACGACATCTTGCATTCTCTTTTTTTCTATTTCGATCTAATTTTTTTCGTTTCGTAACACGTCCGAAAGAGGTACGAGAGGTCTGATCTGAACGGGCTAATTCAATTCAATAAGACATTGGTCTAGCCTGAATGCGAATTTCGATAAAGCTAATCTGAGCCTAAAACTGGATGGAAACCAAGAGAAATCATAACTTACCGTAATAGTCGAATGCATGAGCTGAGGAGGGGAGGGAAAAAAATTGCACTTAGTTACAATTTGATATAAATAAGCTACGTTAATAAAATGCCTCCCTACACTCAGAGCATTGATCAAGTGCAATCGTATCCGTTATCATAGAGACAAAAAGAAGTTAAAAAAAAGGACTAAGGGCTTCCGTTGCGAACTCCCTCAACAACAACAAAATTGACATTCAAAGAGCTCCAAAGAAATTTCAAAGAGAATACAAAAGTGCATTCAATTATTCGTTCGACTGGAGGCCTAAAAACCAAAGAGTCCGTAAGTGACGCGTACAAGATTTCTCGAAAGCCCCTTACGGACAAACATCGAACTGTCGTACGAAGAGGTTAGGATACTACATCGAATAGCCAAACGGGTTCGCAAGGCTAAGTGTCAACAAAAAAAAAAAAACAAGGAAGGAAGCCAAAAATTCAAAACTCGAAAAATCATACGATACATATACGCTGAATGTAGTTAGGTCGTGGAAGATTTTTTTTGTAACTCTTAATACTGTGTGTTGCGATGGTGCCTACGTATCAGAGGAAACGTACATATTCAAATTTACCGCCTACCGAAGACACAAATCTAGTCTCGATGACGATTACTTTATCAAGATAACAATAATAAAAGTGCACGATCTGTGTCAGGATTCGACGTTATCCTCATGAACAATCCTTCTCTCTCTTTCTCCCTCTCTCTCTCTCTCTTAATTTCTTCATATGCTTTCTTTTCTTTTTTTAATCATCCAAAATATCGTACTCGGATCAACCAGCAATTTTGAAAAAAAAAAAAATTTTAATCACGGTCTTGCAGAGTACGACGATATCCGAATTTACACGCCTTGTCACACTTATGCCCACCGACCAAGTACCTCCCGGTAATTTGGCTGCCCCGTAGTATCACGAAAAGCGCATTAGCAGTTAATGAATCGCGTATAAAACTAATTGGTGACAGAAAAAAAAAGTCCGGTAGAACGAACATTTTTTTTTAAAATTAATTCCAGCGAAATCTATCCCCACGCCATCCAAGCACGATCCCAAGGAATATAAAAAAAACGCGTTTCAGCGAGCTAATCGCGTGATATCTATGTATAGACGGATTTTGTTAGTAATATTAATAAATGTTATAAGTCTGTTCTAAGCTAATGTAAAAGCGCGTTTGAAAGCTGCACTTTTTTTCTATGCAAGCGGAGTCGTAGTATACGACGCACGAGTAGTCGCCAGTACCCAGAAAGAATCATAACGACAGCATCCACTGGTCGAATACTCATGTGACGATACTTCTGACATACTTGAGGGGATATAGAATTCGTCCAATTTACAACATGAAACAGCCGTACGGGAAAGACTAATTTCGAGCGTCGTTGTATCAGGCAGACGATAACGCGATATTGAAAACTTCTGGACAGAGTCGAACTCTATACACCCCTCAAGTGTACACATGAACAGCGACATATCTACCTCTATGATACAGTTATCAAACGGTTATTGGAAGTGTAGTAAAAAAGTAGACAGAACATACATAGGTAGTTTGGTGCAGACCCACCTTTCCTGGGGCGCCACCAGTCGGTCTCAAAGTAGCCTGCGGAGCAAGAGTGAGTTGGTGTTGTTGTTGAACAGGAAGAGTAGATGGTGTATGCGGAAGAGGAGGTGGACAGTCCTTGTGTCCAACACCGGTTGATATGACCAATTTGTAATCGCAAGACAAGGGAATACGCGTCACATTTAATATCACCGCAAGATCAGTTAGAACAAACAAAAAAATAGAAAAATAAAATGGCACGAATCCCACGAGGATGTTGGATCCTTTTGGGAATGGTATACATGCTGCTATTTGTAAATGACATAACGAAGCAAAAGAAAGAAGATCTTCGTTAAGTAAGAGGATTGGAATAATAATTCAAACAATGGAAAACGGTTCGTCGAACACTTGTATACATGGACTGTTTGCATTGCGACTTGCCGCCGTCCGTACAAACTTCTTTATCGATTGATAGTAGTCATTTAGTAATGAATTTTCATTTTTTTTTTTTTTTTTTTCGATAAATGAACTCTAACTGAATTTGCGGTCTAACTAATGGAAGTGTGTAGTACGAATAGACAGCAACCCGAATACCACAATAGCAATTCAAATCCCACTTCAAATTACGCAATACAAGAGGATATCAAATCAGTCACGTATCCTGAGTGTAATGATTGATTTAATAATTTTATTGAACTATCGATGCTTTTTGTTTTATAGAACTGATTTTTTCTTTTGAGTCATCCGGATATGTGACTGATCGGTACTCGTATACCAACCATAATTCCAAGTACCTTCCGTTAAAACGTGTGCAAGATGTGCCAAGATATTACGTGCATCACGAGATCCAACGTGGAACAATTTATTATTTTACGTCACAGAAATATTTTGACAGTGAGTTTGAGAATATGGGGATCATGGTTTTGTATAACCTCAACAGTCATTCTGCGACGTCCTTCTTGGCACAACTATTGAACGTAACTAGTCTTGCCTTAATTAGATGTCGAAGAATTAGTTAGTTTTAACCCAACCTTAACCACTATTTTATAAGCATAATATTCCATGACACGTATGAGAATGTCATTAAGAGCTCACAGAGTTGTGTATAATCGAAAACCAAGATGTTCCATTTTTTTGTTTGTGTTATAATTTATCGTGGAATCAATGAGCCGTAACGAAGATTTAAAAAAGAAATCAAAATAATATAGTGCGCGGGTTCCTGGAGATAATCTTTTAATGAGCAGCAACGTATATTGAACTAAAGGACTTAAGCATGTTGTCTGTCTGATGTGTTTGTATGATATGTATGTAAGAAGTGACAAATTAAAATATTGTAGTTGTGTCAGACTTTATATGTATAACCGGAAACGGAAACTAATAATGAAACCCATAATAGAGACTCAAACCAAGAATTCTTTGTGAAGTAGTTTAGACATAGAGAAAGAATAGATGCGGATTAGATTCTCTGTGAATATTGATTGAAAACTATAGAGTGATCTTTGGAAGTGATTAGTAAGCGAGAGATATACTTTGCAAATATATCTAATGTTTTCAATGTATCCTCGTGACTTGATGACTTGAGATATTGGTAACAAGTGTGAGTAATCTTGGCGTTCTCGCGCGAACGCTATATACGAAACTTTTCTGTATTAGGAAGAAACATGAGAGCGTACGTCGACGAAGCAAGAACACAGAATGCGACGAGGTTTTAATAGTTCGTCTCGCGAAAGTATGTTGGTGTGAATATGTAAGTTTCCTCGCCAGTTAAAATTAATCATTGTAAACGGTTCACAATAGTGAAAATTAATATTAAGATAAGCACAATTAAAGATAAATTATAAACAAAAGAACTGTGTCGTCATTATTAATGACCATAAAGTTTTATCTTAACAGTGGTTAAGACAGATTTATATAGATACATATATAATATACAGAACTACACAGATCAAGAGCATATGCCAATTTTGACAGCTATCGTAGGATCATTTTGGTCAGGTACAATTTGCTAATAGTTATCGATCAAAGGCATGGATCTTTTTAATTGCTACAATACTCTATTTCCAACAGTATAAAAGAATTTAGAAAGTCTACTCATGAAATGGTATTCAAAGATAATGCATAATAAAAATCAAATTTGGCTGAAACATCTGAGAGCTGTGTAGCATTGTATAGTGTTAACACATGGCATCGCAGTTAAATTTATCCTGAAACTGTTAGATTATCTGAAGTATATTACTCTGTAGTAAAAAAAATACTTAAATTTACACTATCGAATGTTTTGAACTATAGATTTGAAAGGACATATATCTTTTACAGAAAGTGAATAACTGGCACGTGATATTGCGTGATTACACTAGTGCTCTCAAGACGATAATTAAATAGTGGAAATAAGACTCACCGTCGTGGGAAGTATGAGCAGCCTGCGCAGTCTGCGTCTGTTTGCTGTAAACAACTGGCTCCTTTGGAGGAATGTTTGTATGGGCAACTGACACAACCGTCAACTCCCTGATGGGCTTCTTTCGCCCGGTTCCACTAATTAATAAAGAATAGTTTCATATGAGGATAAGATTTATTTGGAAAATTGACGATTAAGACAATAAATACCTTTGAGCTGAATTTATACTGGATGGCTGTAAACTGACATCAGGTGTAGCATTGTTGCTTTGTTCAGGCGTCAGTGAACTCATACTGGAGAGACTAGATAAAACATCTAAAAAAAGATGTGTTTTAGCCATATAAAAGCTAAAGATACAAATCGGCAGTAAATGTTAAAACTGTAAAATATTTCTACCTGAGACTGGTGCAACTCCCAAAGATGAGAGCATGGCATCAAGTTCTTTGCGATGATCCTTGTCCGTGCCAGCAGCACGGACAGTCGCTTCTTCCACCTTAGCCAATAACATGCAGAAATAAATAAAACATTCAAGCAGTCAAGTAGGTATTAATAAAAATCCTTGCTTACATCCTTTTGCTCTTTTTCTCTCCTGCGCCTTTCTTTTTCTTCTCTAATAGCTTGAAGCTTAGCCTTCTTCCTTTCTAGCTCTGCTTTCCGATCAGACATCATACCGAAGTTTTATTTCTATAATGGATAATGGGAAATTAATTTATCAAAACAATAATTCTATATTGTTACACAAAACCAAAATCTCTACTGTATGTATATTGATCAATTGCAGTTCTGCTGTAATATAAAAAACTCTTTGACCTGCAAACTATTGAAATACTGTTCGTGAAATTCTCGAATTCAACTCTTGGTATTTATACATTCTACAATTATTGATTTCCAGCAGACATGACCTGTATCTATGAGTCACATTTTACCGTATAGAAATGAGTGAATAACGCAAGTTAATTATTCGCAAAAATCTGCACGAATATATAAGCTATAGATTGATCAGAATAATTACAAGAGCTGTCTAGTACAGTAAGCATTAATATTCATAACGCGTGGTACAATAGCGCTAGGATGAACTCATCTCTCAACGACCGTCTGTCATTTGCACTTATCCTTTTATCAAAGAAGATACACGTGCCGGAAAGGCCAAAATTATACTTTCGATATTTACCTGGAACTATAAATACTCAAGAAATTGACCACTGATTGACAGTTCTTTCGTATAAACAGAGAAAACTGAATAAATGTCACTGTCTACATAATACGCCCGACATGAGTATCCATCTTCAATTACGTATCTACTGTCAAAGTCAATGAAGAAACTCTTACAAACGTGTACAATATTATAATTTAATAAAAACGTATAAAATAACGTAAAAAGTTAAATTTAATAAAGCAATCGTCAAATGTAATTAAAAAATTCTTGCGTTTATTGCTTATGAAAATTATTGCAAAGATAGTAAAACAAATATTTTACAAAAATTTTACATACTTCATACTTTAATTTTGATATACATAGATTATTGTTTATAAAAATAAATTAATTTTTTCCCGCATAGCGTTAAAGGATAATAAAATATATTTTTCAACGACAGTGCCTGATAACCGGATGTTATCGCGCAAACAATAGTTTACATAATTTTCAGTGCCCGTCGTATCCGTTAAGAAGTGACATTACTCAGCTGAGCCGATTACGAGATAAAAGTAACTTATAATAATAAAAAATGGGTCTAGTGCGGTTAGTATATTCATTGAAAACCAAGGAGGCTTTGCTGTCACGGTATTAGCAGATTTGTAATTGTACATGTATTTTCCTGCTATAACCTCAAGATACATTTACAGGTTCGCTCTGAAGAGTTCCATTGCAGGTGGAATTGTATATTACACCATACAAGAAGGTTTATGGTCAAAACCTGAGGAAAGCACCAAGTTATACGGAAAGCTTTATAACAACATTGCACCTTATATCAAGGATAATATCCCTAAGGAAGTAATCAATGATGTAAGTCCATACTTATTGAATGACCAAAAAAATATAACATAATAAATTATCTATTTTTATTTAGCTTCCTCAATTAGTTAGTCCTTCGGATTTATCAAATTATGCAAAAACCACCTGGAACAAGGGAGTCATAGTATCGATCAAATTCATTTCTGAACTTCCTACTCATGTCACCAATGGGGTTAATGCTGTTTTAGAACAACCAGCTGTGAAAGAAGCTTTATCAAGTGTTACTAATTCAACCAGTGTACAAAGCGAGCCTAGCAAAGCTCAGTAGATAAATGTTTTTGTTATGAATATTATACATCTGAATTTGTAGCAAAATTATATCTAGTATTTATATGTAAATACATGTCATTGCTCATTGTTGCTTAGTTAACTCTGCAGAAGTCAAATATACATAAAAATAATTCTAAAATGGTTTGAAAAAAAAAATTTATTTACCCAATGCTTCTTTACTATTAAATAAATCCATTGGTATCAAAATTCGCTTAAACTTACCACAGTATTTATTTACGATAATCCATTTACCTATAAATTAAAAGAATTTCAATCGTATTTACACGTCTGCGCGCTTTATCGAATAACCGGATCTAGGATAACTCGCGATAATTCAATGCCATCTAGATCACTGATAGGAAATGGCGGTAGCTTTTCAGTATCGCCATCTATGATTTTGATCAGGATGTGTCGAACTATAACTCTGTCACGTGACCACTATACATAGTTGTGCGGAAGACATGGCGGACAAAGAGGAGGCTGAGAAGACCATCGC
The DNA here is from genome assembly GCA_030142285.1 of Calameuta idolon. Classification (NCBI taxonomy): domain Eukaryota; kingdom Metazoa; phylum Arthropoda; class Insecta; order Hymenoptera; family Cephidae; genus Calameuta; species Calameuta idolon. The sequence continues at coordinate 2,763,343 of JARQSV010000387.1, forward strand.
CGAAGACTTGGTTGTCACCAAGTATAAAATGAGCGGCGAGATCGTAAACCGTAAGAAAACGACGCTCCGTTCTTCAACGAAGCCATAGAGTTCAAAATGTCTCCATCCCTGCTCGGAGTGACGATTCTTTCTTGATTATTTCCTGGACGGCCATATGGAATGTGGCCTGCCAATGCCGGGCCCCTCACCATGTGGGCTGGCGTCGAACCTAATTTTTATATGCTTATCATTAAAATCATGAGAATTTCAAGATTTGCGGTTTTTCTTTAAGATAGAATTTTATGCTGAGATCATTTTTTATCTAAAGATTTGTGATGGCTCCGAAATTCGAGGCACGTTTAGTTCTCTTCTTTTATCAAGATTGAACTGCACTCATCTCACAAATTCTGGGTCTTGCCAATTGAAGAGTTTCAGAATACTTATTATTGTCTTTGATGTATTTCTTTTTCTTTTTAGTCTCACTGTAGAATGTTCTTAAATGATGTGCTCCCTTGAAGGGTGAGATTGGAGTTTTTTGACCTATGGCTTTTATACATATAGGGTAGCATTTAATAAATGATGTTCAAGTCTAAAAATAATGGTTCTGTATTTATCTATATTTGGCATATGAGTGTAAATTGTAATCTTACATTGCATTGTAACATTAGAAAATTCTGTTCAATAGGGGTCTTGAAACAGGTCTTAGAGAAGTGCATTGCTGGTGCTTCTGTGAGAGAGATTTGTGAGTATGGTGATAAGCTGCTGACAGAGGAAACGAGCAAGGTCTTCAAGAAGGAGAAGGAGCTGAAAAAAGGTATCGCCTTTCCAACCTGCATATCTGTAAACAACTGCATCTGCCATTTCTCACCTATTGCCAGTGAACCTGATCTCATTCTCAAGGATGACGATATGGTAAAAGTGTAAGTTGCACCAACAGAAATTTAAGTCTTGACTTTTCAATTAGTTTTAAAACATTTCTGAATAATCAAATTACATTTTTGTATTACAGAGATCTTGGAGCTCATGTAGATGGGTTTATCGCAGTAGTGGCACACACTGTTGTGATTGGCTCCAGCACAGAGAAAAAAGTAACAGGAAGGAAAGCCGATGTCGTACTGGCTGCTCATTATGCCTCTCAAGCTGCGTTAAGGCTTCTCAAGCCAGGCACAGAGGTACGTACTCATCAGTAACTTACGCAACAACCAAATCAAAATATCCCCAAAAAATAGCAAAGATACCTGTGCATCGTCTATTCATATTAATACCTTTCTACGATTTATATTTTTCTTCTCAACAGACTTACACGATAACAAGTACTGTGGCGGAGATCTGTGATGCCTATAAGTGCAAACCAATGGAGGGAATGTTAAGTCATCAGCTGAAACAGTTCAAGATCGATGGTGAGAAGACCATTATTCAAAATCCCAATGACGCACAGAAAAAGGAACATGAAAAGTACACCCTTGAAACTCATGAGGTCAGTCCTTAATCGTAAGCAACGACATCGTGTGACCTTGATGACGTTTATTAATGATCATCATCACAATTTAGGTTTACGCGATGGACGTGCTAGTGAGTACAGGCGAAGGTGTAGGACGGGAACAGAACACTCGGGTTACCATATATAAGAAAACAGAGGAGACATATCAGCTGAAGTTAAAAGCATCTCGTATGTTCTATTCAGAAGTGTCTCACAAACATGGCCTGATGCCATTTAATCTACGATCATTCGAAGATGAGAAAAAGGCCAAGATGGCGATTGTCGAATGCGTCAGTCATAGGCTGATCGAGCCATTCCAGGTAATCTATATAAATCTTACTGATATTATGAAACAGCATGTCCAATGCATATCTATAATTATGCAGGTACTCTACGAAAAGCCGAACGAGTATGCTGCACAATTCAAATTTACGGTTTTACTGATGCCGAATGGACCACATAAAATCACAGGTATTCCCTTCGATCTGGATGTCTTCCAGTCGGAATGCGTCGTGGAGGATCCCAAACTTAAGGTACGTCATCTTTAACAGTACCTGATATAAGATTTATATCCTGTATACTAAATTCGTATTTGTTACTTACAGTCTCTGTTGAACTCTTCGGCAAACCCAAAGTCTGCAAAGAAGAAGAAAAAGAAGGCAGAGAAGGCGGTGGGCGACGTAGCGCTCGAAGTTGATGCTAAGGCCTAACATCATCATTCTATCACATCCATGACTTATTGACATCGTGCACTTTCCCTCCTCTTTTAACCGAAACCACATAAAGAGTAACGCAGGATGCTTTCAAAGAATGACGCACGCGGGGAAGTTACCCTTAGTATTGCAGCAATCGTATTCTGTTTGATACATTCGTGACTTTGCCATTCCCATAAGTGAGAAAAAAAATTCTCCAAATAGTCCAGTATCATCTGCACTTGCGTTCGCGAAAGTGTCAAGTTTTACTCTTACATACAGATTCGACCTCACCATCGTGCGCTCAGCCATTATACAACCTTGTTCATCAACACTCTTCTGTTTTTATAACTCACAGCATCTTTTTAGCGAATCATAGTTTCCTTAATACACACTGAACGTTGGATCGGTCAATTCAATTTTGATAATCGAATTCATTTACCGTTCCGGTATGTGAATTTGCAATTAAACAGTTAAGCAAATGTCTCTCCCTTTTGGATGTTTAGAAAATTTCTTTCCTTTTTACTGAGTTTTCTTTTATAAACACCCCTTTTTCGGTAAGCACGTCGAACGCTTTTGTTTGACGTATGAGAAACCATGCGACCTTTCAGAATTTGAAAAGCCCTGTACTTTTGTGTGCGAATAGAACTTTCGTTTTACTTAGCTGTTAACAAGCTTAATTGTTACGTACTGTATTGATACTGGAGGGCTCGAATGTGCCACATCGCCTTCTCATTTTTCATTCTTATTGTCTCTCTGGCTCCTGTGCGTAGCTGCGCGATGCCATATCCTTCGTTTAGCTGTGAAAAAGAAAGGACTATGCCATGAACATAACATAACATTACACTATAAAACATTGTAAAATTAAGACACGAGTGTTGACGCTGGGACTCTGCATAAAAATGAATAACAATGACCTCGGAGTATTTCGTTGAAAGATTCCCCAACCGAAGGATACAATTGTTTCTCTGTATATGACTAATATTATTTGATATGACATATTCTTGTTGTCGCGATGTGGGCGAATGGAAGTCAATGAGAAAACAAAAACAGCAATACACTATTTCGCACCAGATGCAGGATCGCCGTAAATATTGTTCGTGAATAAAACAATCCGATCATTTTGACATTGAAATGAAAAAGAAAGCAAGGATGTTCTGGGAAGTATCCGAATTACCGAGGGGGAAATAATGGAAAAGTATAAAATTATGGAATATTAATATTATGTAATAATTAATAGTTTTGTATAAGGATGATAGATAATGTATCTGTTATAGATATTTTTTCTACTCGAGTTGTGCATATGTCGGATGTTAACGAGTGAACTTGTAAAACAAAGGTATCTTAGGCCAATATGCACGGTCCTTCCTTAGTTTGAATTATGTTTCCCCCTATTAACATAATAATTATCTTTGACACCGGTGCACAGATGCTTACGCATTCATCAATTGGTTGTATTGAAGTTGATTCATCAATCTTGATGCAATTTTATTCCTAAGAACAAAAACATCGATGAACTTTTTATTCCCACAAGATCATTTACGTCCTTAGGGATTATTAAATTTGAAGCGTTTTCACTGCGGAGAGGACTGTGCATAATAACACATATAGCAAACAAAAAAGTAATAAAATTTAACCTGGTGATATGAGGAAAAAAATTATTAAAAAAAAATAGCTGACAAACAAAAAATACTAATAGATTTTGACACGTACGTATATAATTAATCAATTGTTATATTCGTAGTCCCACATCACTCCAGCTCTTATATTTTTTTACTTTATTTTTTCTTTCTGAACGCAGGCCAATTCTCACACATAACACTCCGCACTACACTCATGCCCAGCAATGAACTGTGAAGAAATCCATTTAAAAACTGTCATATATTACATGAATTTTATTGTCTGTATTACTCAATAAGTTTGCTACGATCTATGATCCATGATTGGAGCAAGAATATAAATACAGAAATATGTAGAGTAAGTATTTGAGAAAGTATTTGAAAATGTAATAGCATTGGATTGTGAGATGGAAAACACGAAATTCAGTGTTGCCTTCTATAAGATTATAGTACATTCATCTGGAAGAAAGAAATGCGCGCTTCGATAACTTTAACTTCGTTTCTTTTGTTTTTCTTTCCTCTTTTCCTTATTTATCGTACAAATCATAAATACACTGTATATCTAACTATATTATCTGTCGTATGAAAAAGAAAAGATTACAAGAAATAGCTTAAAGCATTTCTACGTCGGTTTGACTGAACTTTAATTTTAAAGTGACTGTATTAGGTGTTGTCACGTCGGCCACATTGAGCTCAATGCCATCTCTTAAGCCAAGATCTTGCAATGTCTTTTGAAGATTTTCACGCGTCTTCTCTTCGATACTTTGGACAGTGTGCATATACAGTGTCTTGTTTTTACCGTTAATGTTGGCCGTGAGGCCAGGATTTTTCATTTGCAAGTCTGATCTCTCACACAGAAGCTCTATCAAATCTTTCAGTTTGCAATTAGGATCTTTGATTTCTATTTCTCGAGGTACCTGACTGCAGGCTAGACAGTCGTCCTTCTTTTCTGCTTCATACGTGTATGTATAAATACCTTCGACATTGTTGAGTACCTTTTGAATAAGATATACATGAGTTTGATGATGAGACAGTGTAAGTCATTGAATTTATGTTTTTCTTATTGCATTGAAATACCATGTAATTATTCAATGATGCGCAGCAACTGGTAGCAAGTTTAAAAACTTCTGTTGCACATGATGCAGCTATCGCTGCATTCGTTGACGCTACTGCTGGTATTATATGTTTCACTACACCCTGTACAAGTCTATATGTTAATCCTTGTATACCAAACTGTGCTGCTCTTTCTGTGGATTTTTCATAGATCCAATTTATGTGTTGTGGATCATCACCATCTATTGCGCAATCAAATGGATTTTCTTTAGGCCACTGTATTACTTTCACATACTCGATACAGTGCTCTGGTAATCTAGGAGTGTTTGCTATGGTGCAGAGTGGAAATGTTACCTACCGATAAGTCAAAGTGTTAATTATGAGGTTTATAAACACATATGATTTTCCAATAATCCTTACCTGTGGTGGATAGAGGTCTAAAGTACATTCTATACAAGCTGATAATCCAGGTAAAATTACTCTGGCATTTCCTTTGAAACCTTCTGTACCACCATCAACCATTGGGATTACGCTGGATGGATCAATTTCTCCATCCTCGTAAACAAGCAAGGATATCAACATGCCATTGATCCATCTTCTAGCCACTATCGAATCCAAACCACAAACAACAATGTGAAATTGTCGATAGAAAGCTTCATCCTTGTCTTGAATTTTACAGAAGTGTGAAACTACATTGCAGCCAGGAACTCTGGCATTTATAAATTTTGCAGCAATCTCAGCTTTCGATGATCCAATATCTTTGTGTCGGAATAAGAATTGCCTATTATACAAACATACAAATAGATTTTTGCAACATTTATTATAGCAGAGAACTATCATAAAATCACATACCGATTCAAATTGGACAACTCAACAGTATCCATATCTATGACATGTATCTGCCTGAAACCCATCAGTGCTAAATCTTTGAGCAATTCACATCCTAAGCCACCAGCACCAATAACTAACAATTTGCAATTTTCCATGAGAAATTTTAGAGTTTCAGATGACGGTTCGAAATCCGGCCTGCAAAAAGGTCCTGATCTTTCCAAGACCTTTTGCAAATGACTCCATCTCCTATGCGTATGATCTGACCCCATATTTCACTGCAAATCGAATAAACCTCTTGAAACTATTAAATTACAATTGTCTTCGTAAATCGAACCCTCCAACCCCGATTTACATCAGTATTGTTGAAAAGGTTAGTTTCAAACAAGTGGAGTGCCGGTGCGCTAGCCAACGAAACCATTGAACCCGCTGATCCCACGTTTAACATAGAACTCAGTAGCATATCTAAAAGCTACCAACCATTATTCTATATAATTTCACAAGATTCTTCGAAAAGGAATTAACAGTAAAAATGAATATCTATAATTAATATGAAACGCATTAAATCTTTTTTTTACCATGCGTTAATTTCGACAATGGTTTTTGTATAATTTCAAAATAAATAAAGCGTAGACTTCCGTTCCTTAAGAAAACCAGTTGAAACACCGTTCAGTATTATATCTTATGTTGTCCGAAATCGATATGAAAATCGGCTTGTTTATTGCCGCGGTTGATAACAGGCGTGCCGTTCTAAAGTTTTATCGGCTGACCCACTGAAAATTTTCACATTTCACATGCCCTTATCCATTCCTATAAATTATCAATCAATAAATCATTGACCGAGGAGAAGAAATACTTCTAGTTGAGTGCGCAGGGTTAAAAAATAGGGGAGATTCCTCCTATATTCGATCGCCCAGATATCAAACAAAGAGCCACTAGCCGGTGCGTGGTGACATCTCAAGAAACGTGTTCAAGTGTTGGGTTCTTTGTTAATGTGTTCTCTGAAATAATTGTACAAACTAGTGAAAATAATCTGTGCTATGCCAAAGACCTCAACGACAAGATAAAGCAAGGAGAGCACTGACACAGGAAGGAGAGATTCTATCTCGTGAAAACAAGTGTCTCAGGAAGTGGACGTGAACATCCAGAGTGGGAGATGATTCGAATCAAAGAGGAACTCGTGGAGAAATTAGGCCTGGAAGGCAAGGATGATCCTCACAACTTGTTGAACAATATGGTCGATGTACGAGCGTGTTATAAACCTAGCGAGAAAGTAAGAAAATTAATATTTCATTAAATATGTTCTCCCTGTACCCTGCACGAAGATGACTATGTTTCTCCCTCTCGGAAGCCATAAACACTTTTCTTACTGTTTACATCATTCTTGCGTAATTCTCAGGGGATTATCTAGCAGGGTATACACTGCACAGTTGACATTTACATTTTATTATGTTTCTACAATGTCCCAGTGACATTTTCTCAATCGAAATAGTAACTCCCTAAGATCCCTCTAGTCCCACTTTAGCGGGACTCGTAGCAGGGAGCATAATGGAGCTACTATTCGATACTTTAGTGTCCCTGGATATTTGAGAGCAAACAAAGGTTCCATAACGTATATTTTCAAATTTTATGATACCCGTATATATATGATATTCCTATATACTTCCATGGTTCTATACTTTGGTCGTCAAAAGATCATGGAGTCTATTGCTTCTCGTATATATATATTCCTACTGGAATGACTCAGTTTATATTAGCATGACGTGCTCAATTTAAAACTCTTGTCAGCCACGCACGACGATTCACACTTATTTATTGTTGAGAAACATCAGTATCAAGCAACAGTCAGTGTGGCGCCAACTCCATTACAAACGTTTCCCGATAGAGAAAGTAATTCCTGTCAATACAGGTAAGAAATTGAAAAAAAAAAAAACGTTATCCCGTTTGCTGTAACCGTTCGCCAATGTTGTTAATTCTTGACCCTTTAAAAATGTCTGTAGCGAGATGGAAAAAAATAATTAAACCTGTTCTTTATCATTTTTTTTTTTCTTTTCCAGCGTCTCCCCTATTCCTGCTGGATTATTTCCTAATCCATTCACGTGCATCCCGCATCCGTAGGAAAAAATTCCACAGATATTTATTACCGTCTGTACGATAAACTACGAGGAAACCAATTAAAAGATGTATGTCATTTTATTTCTAATAGATACAATTTCTTTCTCGTACGAAAATTTTCACTTTGTCACTTTCCTGCGAAACGATTGCTTTGTTCATTCTCGATTTCAATTCATTATCGATTTTGATCTCTACGGATTTAATTATCAATCACGCTATGCGTTATAATTTCTCTACGATCTAAGAAATTGCTAATTTATCTAATCGATCGTGATTATATATATGGCCGCGTTTGGATTAAATCCTGTTAGCTAAAAGCCATATACCATTTTCAGACTATTTAAACTTTTCACAACATGCTACTGGATACTTGAAACCTGATAATCAATGGAAACAGGAGCATAACCTAATACGATTTGAAATCTATGGAAAGAAGCTGTACAGAAACCTTGAGTTTTCTACTTGACCTCCACTCCATGTTTTCACCTAGAAAAGTCTTTGAGTTAATCAATGCTAATGATTTTTCTGCTCCTGTTGGTTTTCATTTGCAAATTATTTAGTGTACACTCCAATCATTCATCTCTCGGAGAATAATTTGTGTCACGCGAACCAGCCGGAACATAGTAATTAACTGAAATTAGGTAATCGACGTAGACAATTAATGTGAAGCAGGATAGGTACAGCATGCTAATAATAATAAAGCATCAAAGCTTTTGTCCTGCTTCATACGCGCAACAGCCAACCGGGATCAATTGACAGGCCATGTAGTCACGGTATGTCGTGTGGACACATAATACTCTGGACTAGATAAAAATTGTATAAATCATATATATACAGGTTATCAATGTAAAGCATAATAACTCAACCTTCTCCCTGTTAACCTTTTGAGAAAAGTAATGGCGCCTAACCTACCGTAAGTAAAACCGAATCTACTTTTAGTCTCGAGGTTCTTGGCTTTCCCAGTTTACGAACCGTTGAAATATTTAAAGTGTACACTGGTATATATCTACTGTATTCTCGTCAGGTCCCACGTAACCAGCATGAGCCACGAGACCTACAGGGTCAATATGTCTCCAGAAAAATACATCATCCATCCAAATTAGAAGCCTATGATGCTTTATTGTATGAACCTAGAGAATTGTCTATAAGGAATGAACAAATGCAATCGCCATCGCTATAAGGAGACATGACATAAGGTTTTCGATCATCATGAATGATTATTGAATAATAAAATCCAGTGAAGAATCTGGCACGGATGGAATCAGCTGCAATGAAGTTCCTGTGACCCAATAGCTAGTGCTAGCTTGGAAACTCACAATAGGGCGACGAGAATCAATGGAAAGAACAGCGAGGCCCAGAGATCTTGTCGCCGATAATGTCCTTTCACGACAAGAGAAACGCGGAATAACATTAATTGCGAAATTAATTGATTCCGCTAGAAGAATTCCGCTCGTGCGTTCATTCGACACTCATCGTTACGTTTCACGAATACAGTGCATTTCCCTTCTGTAGGAAAAAAAAGAGGAATGCTTTTTAGCTTTTAAAGAAAAACTAAAGTTATTTTTGGCCCGTGCAATCTTCTTTAGAAAATTGGATAAGCAATCGGGAATAATGGACTGAGAGCGGGAGGAAATTTCTAAAAATATCCTTCCTTTCTCTTGCGTCATACAGGGTGTTCCAGTAGAGGGTCTAGATCGATCCTTGCCATGACGAGCGATCGTTAAACCGTGTAATTAGGTTGTGCTTGCAGTTCACGGTAGAGCACAATAGCTGGCACTTGTACGTATGCCTGATTAGAAACGCGTACGGCCGATTATAGGAGCAAAGATGCACGATAAAATATTTTGTACTTTTAGGCAAGTGAAGGAAAAAATTAGAAAGGGGCCACTGATCGTCTAGCAATAAGATGTTTGTAGCAAATTTATAGATATTTTATCTCTACGTCAGTGGACAGTGTATCCAAATCTCAACGAATCCTATCAGACTTTGATCGGACGTCAACGGCCCTTGTTCAAATCTTCTTTTCTTTTTTTGCTTTCTTTATGTACAAGTACTATCGCGCTATCTTGTTCCTCGCGTATCTTATATCGCTGCTCGTACTCTATGGAACACACTATACTCTGTCACAACTATACTCAGCCATGCTGCATTGTACTATAGTCACTGGCTGATATCTACACACCTTGACGCTTTCGGTCCGCTTTCAGTCAGAGTCAGTAGCTCTTGCGGTACAGTACTGGCTACTGCGATTAGAGATCTTGCTGTTAGCCAGAGAATCTTGGTTCTTGTTTCTCATCTGTGAGAAATGCCAGTAAGCGGATCGGATGCGTGAAAACTGTTATTGAAAAATGTAAAATTGAGGTTTTAATAACTAAATTTTGTAGTTTCATATCTGATAATTATAATCACGCGTGTGAGGCTTAGATCAATATTGCTATCTAATTGTCGTACAAGTGTCAAAACCGAAGGAGATATTGACCCTCTGTAATTTATCCTACGACAGACAATAATTGTTATTGTTGTAAGCGTGCGCGATTCTTCATTTAATTAATTATCAAACAACTGTCTCTCGTTAGAGTTTACAGATTGGACTGGTACATGATCGTGACTTTCGTTATCACAAAGTGAATGCTTACTTCCGTTTTCTAAATGTCACACGGGATACGTTTAGCATATACGTTCTTTTGGATAAATATTCTAACGTGTAAGGTGCTGATTAATAACTGATTGCATAATAGATTTGGCGCGCAATTCGAATAGTTAGATTCGTACAGACGACGTCTATTGTTTCTATGTTTCTTTGTAATTTCTTTATCTGTCACTTTTTCAAACTCTTATAATTTTATGAGTTCCGTAGCTGTAGCCGTGTGCTCTTTTTTTTTTATTTCTTTCAGTACAACGAAAACTGTGTAGCTGTTTGGTTGCTGAGAATTGAGTAGTTGATTGAGTTGGTGTTGCATGGGCTGCCTTGTCAGTTACGCCCCCCCAAGTCACTGTCACCACACATGACTGCCTCGTACGTGTTTTGAACCTGTTGGCAGTCAGACATGACCAACGACAAGCATGTAAGTAAACGCTTTGTCTTCTCTGCTCCTTTTTCTCCACTGTTCATCATCGATCCTCTAATTCCATTATTTTTTTAAAGCTTGACGTCCACACCGCTTGCGTGTTCCCAGAAGGAACTCGCGTTCCTTCGATACCTCTTTTATAATTACCATTAAAAAAAACAAAAGTACACAGACATTATTCACTTGGATGAACTCTGATCTGCAAGATCTGTGACTACGAACGGCATCCGTCCGCTCTTGGCATTGAGAGGGGAAGACCAAGACTTTTTTTTGACTCCTTCACAATCTACACAACTGTTCGTTTCTTCTGGTACAGAAAAGGAAGGATATTAAAAAAAAACATACTCCACGAGCACATGCTCGTCGCATAATTCAACCTGGTGCTGCTTCTCGGCGCTTTTGCGGAATAAATTTCCTCTTGCTAATATTAGAACGCCTGCAAATCATAGGACGAAGTTATACGCGCTAATATTAGTACGGTGCTATTGCCCCACTCTTCGAAAAATCTTATTTCACTGGCGATCCTATCCTGGATACGAAGAAGCCGGTTATGCTGTTCATTTCACTTCTTTCGATAGACTCAGAGAAACCAAATGACTAGGAGGAGGTTGAAAAATTAGAAAATCATCCAACGAGGATCCACCTTTGTACAGTCTTTGATGGATAGGATTTTATGATTGTTCATTATTGCACGCTGACGTAATTTTGAATCCACGTAATGCAAAACGTGACATAAGCCACACACGGGCGGCCCACATAATTTTATTTTATATGGCAAACATTGTGCAGCGCAACCTGGACTTTTTAGAATGGAACGGAATGGACTCGACTAACATTAAAATTCTATGTCCGTCGCTGATAAATAAGAATTTAAAACAGCTGCTTTGTAATTCTTTTCTGTGCCAATGAAACTGTCGATCTCGCAGCCTTTGATCTAACGCAATTCTCTCGTACGAATATTTCGTATAATCGCTTGCGATACTTACGTACGACAAGGACGCACACAAATGTACGGTACAATTAAGAACACACTGTTATTATCACGTGCGCCAAATCGTAAAGCGGTGCCTTGGTTTACTGTTCCATTGTTCGTGTTCGGTATGACCAGTATTTTAGGACACTAAGGTCAAACGAAGCATATTTGGACACAGCTCGAAGCACAGTTGGTACAGGAAAGAAAGTATTTTAAAAATCAAGGAATACTATTTACATTAATGACGATAAATTCACTCTGTAAAATTCACCGGCACTTAAAGCAAGTCTAAATAAATTTCACGTACCGTGGCTTTCACTCTCGTCATCCCTGTGATCAATATTACGTGCTCAAAGTTTTCTGATAACGGAATGATAATACTTAACAGCTTGGCTGATAAATACTTTTATCCAGAGATATAAATAATTCTATTGAATCCTTAACCCGTTCGACGGTTAAAGTAATTATTAGTTGTACTCGATGCATCTAACGAAACGTGCTTGTAACAAACTCTTATGCAAAATGTGCACAGTGCCAGGCTTTTATTACGTTTGAGAAGGTCGCACGTTCCGGAACAGAGATGCAAACCAACTATTTCTCGGATCGTTAATCCACTCATGAAACAAACCGTTACTCATGCAGACTACTAATTTTTAATTTCTGTTCCTAGTCGTGGTTCCGGGGCGTCCGGAGCAGCAAATTTCGCCACGTTTACGGTGTACCGGCCAAGAGGGAGAGATGCTACGACAACATCAAGATCACGAAGAATGCCCACGACTCACAATTCTGTGCTGTCAATCCAAAGTTTTTGGCAGTTGTCACCGAGGTTGCTGGCGGTGGTGCATTTCTGGTTTTGCCACTTGACAATGTGAGTCTCAGAGGATAAATTATCGGTGCAATCAAATATTTACATAATTTTTTATTTTATGGATCAGTGCACTTGATCTTGGTGAGAGTAATCGTTTCAAGATGTCTGACAGAAGATAGTTACGTCATTTCCTTTTACTATCTCCTACGAGGAGAGTGGTGGTAATAGAAAATTAAAAAATTCATATCGATTCACACATATGGAGAGCCTCAAATCCTTAATACCAATGTACTGTGTTGTACAAATACATAAAGTACGTTACAATAATTAGGAATGCTGCTACCACGTGCTCCGTGAAAGAAGCGTATACAAAAAGGCAAGAGAGGATTCTACTTTCACCGCTATATCTCGATGTTAATTGCAGCTCGTAAATCTGCAACGTGGCAGCTTTTCCATGAGTTATTCCTGTCGAATATCTTTTTCTCCCCCCCCCCTCCCCCCTCCCCCCTCTCTTTATATACTATCCGGTATCTTTCTCTTTTTATCATGGTCGAAATTCATTTCCATTTTTTACTCCACTTTCCTAGGCAACTATCCGTGCCCGCATTAGAGTAATGGATTTTGATCTTGTACTTCATCAGAAGATGGATTTGCCGATACTTTTTCTCAGAAGTCATGTTGCCATTTATCTAGGGTAGCTGTATGAGCTCAATTCTTCTTTTTTATAGTTTTAATCACAACTCACGTTTCGCTTTCAGACTGGAAGACTGGATTTCAATGCTAGCAGAGTAACTGGGCACACTGGTCCTGTATTGGATATTAAGTGGAATCCGTTTAACGATAACGTGATTGCTTCTTGTTCGGATGACTGTACGGTAAGATAATAAAGTTGATTTCTCTGTTAAGGAATTCCGTCGTACTTTCTCATGATCAATGATTCTCCTTGCTTTCAGGTGAAACTCTGGCATATACCGGACGGTGGTTTGTCCAGGAACCTAACTGATTGGCTTGTTGAATTGCAAGGACACAAGAGACGTGTCGCATACCTGGAATGGCATCCGGTTGCCGAGAATGTACTATTCAGTGCTGGATTCGATCATCTCGTTATCGTCTGGGATATAAATCGAGGGGAAGCTGTCAGTGTGATTGATAGACATCCTGATGTTATATACAGCATGTCCCTTAACAGGGATGGCAGCTTATTGGCCACTACCTGTAAGGATAAGAAATTACGTGTCTTTGAGCCAAGATCAGGCATTATTGTTTCGGTAAGTTGTACGTTCACTGGCTAAGACGATGTACCGTGTCTGTGTAAATTTTAGAATTCAACAAAATTTATTAGCCCCTTTTTGCTTTTCTTTAGGAAGGTGTCTGTCATGCTGGAACTAAAGCAAGCAAGGTTGTATTCCTTGGTGGATCTGGTCGTCTCTTAACGACTGGCTTTAGTCGGCATTCGGATAGGCAATACGCCATTTGGAGTCAGCATGATCTGTCGATGCCTTTAACTTGCGAGACTATTGACTCCTCCAGTGGGATCGTATTTCCTTATTACGATAATGATACCAATATGGTGTTCCTAGCAGGAAAGGTAAATTTAATAAATGACTAGGGGTTTACGAGGTAATCTATTGTTACTCTTGCTCATTGATCCAGGGCGATGGAAACATTCGGTACTACGAAGTGGCGAACGAGGCCCCTTGGCTGCATTATCTTAGTCAATTTATATCCGGAAATCCTCAGAGAGGACTGGGAATTATGCCGAAAAGAGGTGTCAATACTTCTATCTGCGAAGTGTACAGGTTTTACAAGTTGCACGCGACTCGTGGAATGTGCGAGCCAATTTCCATGATAGTGCCACGAAAGGTATTAATTGATCATCTGAGTTTTTCAAGGTTGAACTCTAATGTAATTTTAAAAAATTCTGTTTTTATCAGAGTGATCAGTTTCAAGAGGATCTATATCCCGACACAATTGGAACTACACCAGCTCTCTCGGCCAAAGATTGGATCAGCGGCATGAACAGTCCTCCGATTTTAATATCTTTAAAAACTGGTATGAATTTTCGCTACTCGTTTCGCCATTCACACTTCACGAATTCGTTTTTACGCCGTCGCACGTTAAATCATTTAATCACTCATTTATATCATCTACCTAATGATTTGGGAAGTGATACTAACCAGCCGATGGTTTCCTGAATGCATCCAGGTGCTTTGTCAACAGGTGGTAGCATCACCACACACAAACCACGTGTCTACAAACCTGCACAGATGCCACCAGCAACGGATTTGAATAACAAGAAAAAATTCGCTTTTCTTTCCACGGAAACCGTGCCGGATTATCGGCCTGTTGAACTTCACGACATGTCGGAGAAGAGTCAGAAGACTTCGAGTAACCAGAGCACCAAGTTTCACGAACTTCAACAGAAATTTGGTAGCGTTGGTTTACAGGTGAGTCGAGTTCCCTCTCTACTTCTTGTAGCGTGATAAACGTTTGATGTTGCTAGCTGTCTGTAGTCTCGACAATGAAGACTGCTCTGGATGCGACATCATATTTTAAATCTCTACACGATATTCACTTCGTGTATCTCTTGATGTAAAGCATCCACGGTGGTTTTATCATTATTATGTTTATCTCTGTTAATCCTTATTTTAACGAGAATATGCATATATGCCTTTTATCGGTATAGCTTTTATTTACGCTAGAGGCTGTGAGAGCTATTTAACTATCAAAGCCAACGCAGCTGGATACGAATTTTACAACTTAAGAGGTGCATCTATGAATAGGATAGATTCACTGTTATACTGTATTTGTTACTTTTGAAAATTTTTTCCCATGTTCAAATTTTCTCAGAACTACTGGAGGAAGATATATTCATAGGTCGCCTCTTAATAATATCAATCGTTTTTCTAACACACTAACACTTTGCATGGTCCATCGCAAGACACCAAGATGTAGCACCAAAATCTATGAGCTCGTTAGCAAGTTTGGGAGCTATACCCATTATAACAAGAAGGTAGGTCATTGGAAGATGTTTTAATTTTGTTTCTGTTTAACTAGACTATTAAACACTTTTACGTATTATGCATGTCTTTTGTGATTCGTTGCAATGATTCAGGCTAAATTTTATTTATGAAATATAAATACGCTGTCTGATACTTTATATCTATCACGAATATAGGATACATTCCAATAAATAGATCTTTTAGACTTTTTTTTCAGCTTATGTAGACTGCGCAGTGTAGCTTGACTATTATAAATTTATTAGAAGGCTACGTACTAACTGTATAGTGGTACTAAACTTCTTCGCCTGGATTTTTCAGAAAGGCACATATCATAGAATTATCCCTTACTCCAAGTAGACTTATTCTTCTCATGAAAATACCTCATAATATTTGTACAGAGTAACATCGTGACAACCACACTAAATGACAACAAGGCCCTGGAGACTGTGGACATCCCCAACAACGAGGCTGAACTCAGAGTAGCATTCGCTCGTCAAACTGATGAGCTCAGATTGGTTCGACGTCAACTGGCTAATAGTCAACTGCGCGTTAAGGAGCTGGAAGAGCAAATACGGAAATTGCAGAGTCAGTGAATTTCACGAAATATACTTTGTACAGTTTTAACGGTTGCTAACTATAAGCAGGTATAGATAATAGTAATCAGCCGGACAAAACGCAAGAGAACGGAAATACTTAGTACTGTCGTATTGCTTTTAACCCTTTGGCATTTTCGTATTGAACTAATGCCAGGCACATCGACTTTTCTTATCGGAAACAATTTTCGAAAGCGTTATGGTCGATGATTGATGTTTTGTAAACGTAATCAAGCTTGCCACAGGAATATAGACACGTACGTTCTATTCAAAATAGAAAACAGAATTAAAACAGAAAGAAAATAAAAACAGTACCTGTCCGCTAATGGTGTCTGTGAGGAAAACAGTCTGAATACTTCGGTATACTCCGTGTTTAAGTATTCTCGATGCTAATTGCAACTTTTTTTTTTTTTTCAAATAACACAAAATTCTATCATAACATTCGTGTTCTCACAATTCTCAAAATTGCTGATGACACCTGGACGCTATATGTTTGTTATGGTAGGAATATAACATTCGAATAGATAGTATAATATTATCATTTTCCATTATAGGCAAATCGAATTTGCCATTCTTCGCCAAAAGATATATCCACTTGAAATTCATTCCTTTTCTTTTATATTCATTCCTTCGTTCTTCGACGTGGACGAATGCATTACAGAGAGACGTACTTGTTGTCGAGAGTCTATAATTATTCTAAATAATGTCGGGCCTCTGCACACGATAACGTTCTCTTTTTCTTTTTTTCCAAGAAATTATTCAAATGCAAATTGCATTTCTCAACTATACAGAGCAAGGTGCTTTGGGATAAAGAGCTTTTGCCATAGTAAACGTATCAGCCAATAATATACATCTATATAATATATATACGACTATGCTACTATATATGTTCAAAGTTCTGTGTTTAGTGCTTCGCTGTGCACCCTTACCAGATGATCTAAAATCAATCAAACAATCATGCTTCATTTAACCCTTAACTGCCGTCGTGAAAAACAGTTACGTTTCAATGTCAACATTGGACATATGTCCCATGGAACCCACAGCACCAGTTAAGAGTTAATAATGTTCATAGAAACATTTTCAGTCTTATTACTAAGTTATTAGGAACGGTTATAAGTAAAATGACTGTCAATTTTACTTTTTTCTCTCTTTGTCTTTCTTTCTTGTTACAAACGCACAAAGCTACGTTCCATTTTCATTGAGACCCTTCAAATTTTATATTCGCCACGTTTAATCGACTAATTTATATTATACGTAAATCTGCGTTCAATCGTATTTAAAAAGTAGTTCTTGTATTTCATTAGCATATAATTCGCGCTAATTGTATTAATCAGTGCAATGAACACTTACCAATATTCGATAGAGGTCGTGTAGATGGATTTAAAAAAAATCACGACAAATTCCTCCATCATCCATATCATTAAGTCGCGAATTGCGCATATTCATATGAATTCATAGGACCAATATTCATGCGTCTTTTAACGATTGTAAGATGAGAAAGACTTTTTTCCCGTATAACGATTGAATTTCCTTAACGATCCATACAACGTTTAAATGTATTTTTCTTACCTTGTCTAGTTAGATCAATAGAATATATAAATGTCGTGAATTTTTAACGAAATTGAAAAAAGCTAGATTCCTTCAATTAAAAATTTACACACGTGATGATACTATCGCTTATGAAATCTAATGTTTTTTTTTTTTCCTTTTGCCTTGTCCACTATCGACGAGCGACATATGTATATAAGATGGTTCCTCTTCTGGTAGAAAATCCATTTAAAACTCACTGTATTTAGCGTGCCTTTGCGAAACGAAAAACTGCCTTCGATGTTTCTTATTTTCCGTAGACATTAATGGCGTCAGTGATTGTTTTTAATTTCTCAAGCTATACTAAACTGACATGACTAGTAGATACATGGAGGTACAAAAATGTGTGTAACGAATCCACGTAAGAATTGGATTATACGTTAAATTCTTATACAGTACATTTTATTGCGGCAATTCAACACTTACTACTATACAGTTCACAAAAAAGAGACTCGATCATACTTTACTTATGTCTACGATAATTTTCAGATTGTGTGATAAGAGTATTGCACTTGATCGCGACAAGTGCAAGAATCATGTTGTGGAATCTTTACTCGATTCAAGAATTTATTTAAATAACTTTGTTTTCTAAGAGCAAACGAAGCTGTTTTCGCTCGCAGCAGTCTGTACGTTAAGCCTCCTTGTATTAAATATCTGTAGCTTATATATATATATATTTTTACTGGAATTTATTAGCGATCATTCGCCAGGGCGAATTTTACACGTAACGTGAGCATCCGTGTGTGCTGATGAAGATTGAAAAATCGCCAGCTTTTACGTGTTTATGGAAAAAGCTTCTTGAAATGACGAACTGAATATTACCTTGTAATTGTAGCAATTCGTATAGATATTAGAAGTATATTGGCAGGGGAACTAGTGTGCCAAATTTTTGGCACTCGACTCTAAGCAATCTACCTGTATCATAAACTGCGTTTCTTCATATGGTGGGAAGTTAGAAAAAAAAGAGGAAAAACAAAAATTAATGTAATATTCCATAATTGGTACGACCAGACGAAATGGTTGCCTTATTATATACATGCCAAAGAGAAGTGTGTTACGCAAAAAAAATGCACAAAACAGAATATTTTACAGAATCATCAATACATTTTTCGTAGCTATTCATTACCTAGGTATCTATACGTTCATTGGCTGTGTTCAGCAAAACGAATACTAAAGGAGCAAGAACATCAAACAGATGATTCAACCTTAAATCTTGGAATGATTGTAAAATTTCACTAATCAGATCTATTTGCTCCGTCAGTCCTGTTTCTGCTGAATGCAGCTACAGTTTGTACGTATTAATGATGCACGTGAAGGATTTTTTTAACTAGCTTATTTAAATAAAAATCTAAATACATATGTATCCTCTACGTCGTCTTAATAGAGATTTCATTGCTTATCCTATTCCTTATGAGTACACTATAATGTAACGTGTAAAAGTAGATATACAAAAAAGCATGAGCCTATATCAGACAGATTCATGACCTTTGTTCTAAT
Organism: Calameuta idolon; assembly: GCA_030142285.1. Lineage (NCBI taxonomy): Eukaryota > Metazoa > Arthropoda > Insecta > Hymenoptera > Cephidae > Calameuta > Calameuta idolon. The sequence continues at coordinate 2,782,637 of JARQSV010000387.1, forward strand.
ATCATGTAATTACATTTTACTGGACAGTGCGTATCCTTATGAAATTACTTTCAGCTCTCTCAGGTCACTTATATTATGGGTCTCATAAGAATAATTATTTCTAGATGCTCCTACGATTTTCCTGACAATTCACAAAAATACATCAGACTCGCGAATACCCTCTGGCACGAAAAATGCCCAAAGGTCATCATTTAACAGAATGATAAAGGCAAATGAGATTCTATTTGGTAACAGTCATCTAGAAGATCACGTTTAACGTGTATACCAATGGCCGTCTATCAAACACATTTAATAACCGCGCTAACGATTTTCACAATTCTATCTGTGAAATAAGAATCTGAGAGTGATCAGTAAACCGGATATAATCGTCAGTATGCTGGGAAGGAGACCGGAAACCGAATTACAACCGTCCGTGCTACAGGTGAAGATGCACGTGCGATACGTAAGCTTGTCTCCAGGTTGCCGCACGTATTCGCAGGAATTTCCCCGATCTTTGGATGAACAAAATCGCTTGGTACCAATTCCATCTGTAAGTACAAGGCGTGTGTAATGTTACAACAGTGAAGTCGAGGAAGATGGTGAAATGTTAGTTTAGCCAATCCGAACCAACGAGAGAGAGAAAGAATATTTTCTTACACTAGGTCAGTGAGCATGCATGAAGATTTTATTATGCAAAATGACTTTGAAAAAATTTTAAGACTGTAAATGGCTCCTATCTTTATTAATGACCTCCATATCTCCCCACAGATTTGATGCAGTATTTAGCCTCGAAGATGTGGTTGCAATTTTGTGGTTGAAGCGCTTCTACGGTCAAATCACCATCCGTGCATTTCCATTCGTCGGCTGTTGTGCACTGGTAGCATTCAAGAGGCAGCACTCCGTTATAGAGAGCGAAAGCATATTAATTTTGACGTTTGTTAACGAGTATAAGCATACTGATTGTTAAACTTTGAGTAGAATTAGTTTTATAATGCTTAGGGAATTGCGTGTGGGAAGAAGGTTAATTAATTATTAAGCATCCCTATTCCCATATGTGATCCTGAAACCAATAGCGCTTGATTACGGTTAATGATTCTTGTTAGAAAATTTTATTAGTCGTCCATTTCTTATTTCTCTGTCACGTGGTACAAGTTTCATTTACCCTCGAAACGGCCGACGTGTTTAACGCAGTATTGAGCGTCATAAATGTTATCGCAGGGTTGCGGCTTCATATCGATGTCACTCGATAAAAATTCATTGCACTGAAAAGGGTTGACATTGCTGGTACTAGTGCACTGGTAACACTCGATACTTTTGGCTAAAGGGATAAATTAAAATTCAATGAAAATCATCGTGGATGAAAAATCGGACGGATGATGATTTCGTGAGTGACGTTGATTATCGATATAATGCGATTTTGGTCGATATCCTGGCATACATAGCCGCGTTTACGAACTCACTCTCGTGTGAATAGACAGATAATGTATAATCGAAATCACCATGGGCTATTTCGATCGACTGAGCATATTTGTTATCAATTTAGGTATTCAAGAGATAATAATAATCCGTTAATAGATTATTCTCTGTGAGAAACAACGTTAGTTGAATTTTTTTTTTATACAATTTATAACGCCAGAAATCCAATTTAATTCTTGTCTTTATCAATTGGAAGGAACTTGTAGATTAAGTACGATGCATGTTCTGCAAATATCTCAAGTCGACTTTACAATAGTTTAATGAGACGGTGAAGCGAACCAGCAGATACTGTCAGTTTTAACTACATACAGTTGAACATTGAAGTATTATCAATAGAGTTATCAAAAGGTCAAGAGTTATCGTAATTTTGAATAAAAGAGCTATACACTTCATGGACAATGTATTGCAAAGAGGAAAGATATTCGTCATGATTAAGACTGATTAGCATTTTTTTTTAATGCGTTTTAAACATCTTTTCTGTTACAGCAATACCGTGACTTTTGTATAACAAATTCTCAAGGCGCAGTCCAATAGTTAATCTTAGTGCTTCAGTTAAGAGTGAACATGGCACGCGCTCCCGATGCGTTCAATGAAAAAATTGTAAAAGGAAAAAAAATGATAAACGAAACGAGAATTTAACAATACAAAGTTGATAATGCCCCGCCCAGACGCTTCTTCCGTTTCGTGACAGTGACGCTCTTACCATACCATGAGGGGAACTCACGTTCCATAAAATGAATGTGGTGAACCGACTCAGGTAAGGACTTACCTGGTTCAAAATAAAGTGTAAGAAGCGCGAAGAGCGTAAACCACTTGCACCTGATGTTGGCGTCCATAATAAAATTTGTAAAGGTGCGTAATAATTTCCAAGTTGGATTCACTAACGAGTTAACGTAATAAACACCTGTTTTCACTGTTTCTCAGGTGAAATGAGAAACCTGCCTGCGCTAGTGTCGACAAACCGATGCCGTTTGAAATGGCTTCTACGTATGACAGACCTGATTCACTGGCTTTGCCATGAAACAGAGGAGTGGGGTCGACCAGACTATATTTTATACTATAGTAGTTTCAGCTGCTCGCTGCCTTGTGCTTCTAAATTTCATTATGCATTTACCGATCGTTGGAGTATCTGTTGATACATTGAATTGAATGTTGTAATTGAGACAGTTACATAATCGAAAGAACTACAGATATACCCTGGCGGAAAAGATTCTACACAATTTAACAAAGGCAACAACTTTTGCTGTTATAAACTACAACTTATTACAAGTTTTTAAACACTTGTAATTGATAATACTATTTAGTAGAATTTTTTTACGTATAGTTAATTATTATTTTTTGTTTTTCTTTTGTTATTTAGTTCTAGTCTTTTCTTTCAGAGTGTATGGTATATACATATGTAACATATATGTATGTGAGTATGGGAGACATGATTGCATTAATTAGGAATTATTAAAGAAAACTATAGTCGAGTCGCTACATTAGTTTCACTTTGAGGGGACTTATTCGCACTTTGAGTCGTCGGCGAGATGGTTTCTCAAACTGAAACTGCATGTCACGGTCCAACTATATATTATTATTCTTTTTTATTGGATGTATATTGTATTTACGAAATTTATTTTTATACAGTGAGCAGTGCGTATGAAACTTTTGTTACATGCGTTTTCCACTCTTGGAAATAGTGTATAGTTTTTGTGTTATATATATTATATTAAACTCGATACAATGTAACAAATGGACCACATAGCTTGGCGTTCGTAGAAATAGTTTCGGTAACAAGATGTCTGCTTTGAGATCAAAGAAATATAATTCTGACGGGATTGTGGTTTTATTGATTATTCTAGCTTTGTTGGAAATATACGTAATTCCGGTAAAAAACGATGAGCTTTGCTCCATTTCTCTGAGAAGTGTATATGTATACATATATATAGATTCATAGATAGCTATTCCGATTATCAAAATCCGTCTAATTTTCAATATAAGTAGAAACGTCAATGATTACATCTCAGATGTTATTGACACATAGAACAATGTGAAGAACAAGTAATTTTATAATAATTCCCATTAAATATTAAATAACGAACTTGTGTGAAGTTCCTTAAATCTAGATCTCAATCAATGATTTCTGATCTAGTCAGATCATGGTTCAATGATTTATCATTAACCAATTGATTTAAACTCTTCGCTTTAATCTTGGAAGACTTCTTTGATTTTGTCTGTTCGATCTTCATGCATTGCTTTCTGGCCCTGCCGAAAGCACTCTTTGCATTTTGCTTGTTGCACAAGAACAAAGCTTTCGATGATGCCTTGGATGTTGTTTTCTCCAAAATGGATGCCTTCGATGACTCTCCAATCTCTGGACGAGTTTTTGAAAGTTTAGGAGACACTACCTTCAATCTTTTACTGCCCTGTTTAATGATGCTTGTTTGCTCAGTTTGTATCGTTTTTTTAATAACATTATTAAGAGTCAATTTTCTGTCAGGACGCTTATGCCATTTTAATGGAGCTGGGAAAACAGATCTAATATTCTCAAGATTCCTCGTTGCAACAGGATAATAATCTGGTGATTTAAATAATTTCTTTTTAATGCCTATCCCAGGAACTACCATGGCTATGGTCTCCATATTGTTGCCAGCCTGACTCTTTGAAGTTTTCGAATTAACAATCTGCCTTGGCTTCTTAGAGCTCTTTATCCTCTTTACAACAGTGTAAAGGCTCGTTGGCCGACGTGCTTTACCTGTCCTCTTAACAGGGTTCAATTCACTCCTGGACAAGCTGTTTCCATCATCCTCAAGAACACAACCCAGTTTTGGTCCAAGTGCTTCAACCAGTACTGTATCCTGTGCTGTAGTTATAGTAGCAGTCTGCGGACAGAAATACAATTGTTTTTGGATCCTAACAAGACGACTGTACATTCCGTCTAGGACGAACATTGATTTATATTTAATAACATTGAATACTTATTGATTTTATGAAGAAATTTGTGAGAGAGAGATTCCTGTATATTTCCAATGATTGATTACGATAGCGAGACAAACGCTTGTGAATATATTTACAGTAATTACAAAGAAATAAAATAGGTATAACAATCGCTTGAAAAAATTACCTGCGCAACAAAGTATACAGAGAATATTTGCAATATCAAATAATAAATGGATATAAGATATCGCAAATAAACTCGCGTTAGTTGCTACGTATAAATGACATGATGAATTTAAAGCAGAGAAGAATATTAATGTAGCCTATTTCAAGAAATAATGATTTTCAAATTTGTACATCAGGGTAGCTTGATTTTTGTTTTCTTTCATGTCTTTGAAACAGAGCCGTTATAACATTGGGACCAGTTAGGACAAGCGGTTGCAAAATAAAATTAAAGCAAATAAATGCGTACTAATAAACTTTAAATTTATTAACACAGATATAGATATAAAACGGTACATTGTAAAACGCAGTACATTGATTGTATAAGTTGTACTCTACAGAGTGCAAATTTACCGGCAGCCTTGAAAGTTACCTAATTAAATTCTGAAAAGCAGAAGGGTGTACGAAAAACTTCTAATTCATAATTATTAAAAAAAAATCAAGAATTGGATACCGTGTAAAATTGAAAAATTATACGAATAAAAGGATGATAATCGTATAATGAATAAATACAAAGAGAACGAATCAAAAGCAACGTAATGAAAGTTCAACAAAGATCAAAATTTTTGTTGTAAATAGGACAAAAAAAATACAAAAAGGTAATACTGTTCAAGTTTATCATTTTTAAATGTCTATCAACAATTAGATCCTGATAAATCGGCATCCAATTCCAGTCTCATTCGTTAGAGACCCAATCGTTTCCTTTTTCTATATCAGACAAATATTCATTTCCAAACAGCTTTAACAGACCCAACAATTTCTATGAACGCTCACACTGAATTAGAATTTTATTTCTTATGATACAGAGATTTGCTAAGGTTTTTCTGTTTTGTTCTCTTGGATCGGCATGTCCTAGCTGAACAAGTCCCCATCACCCAGCGACATAACTCATTGACGACACATATCATTACGCTGTGTTTTTCGCTAGAGAAATGGACATCGTTAATTACATAAAGATATGACTATCAATCGCAATAGCTCATTGATACTTTTTTTTTTCTTATTTCTTGTTCTGCGCTTGACGTGGCAACACAAAAAGAAAAAAATATGACTAAACTCGAGTTCTGAATAAACTTGCATTGCTTGTAGCTATCTCTATACTCTAATACAGTAGAACCTGGATTTATTCGAGCCTGCATTATTGAAATTCGCCATTATTCAAGCTCGAATCGAATTCGTCTAAATTTCTGTTATTCAAACTACAGCAGCTAGTAGTTCGTATTACCCAAAACTTGTTAAAACGTACATTGACAAGTGTGACACCGTAGACACGATTACTCGTGTCTAATTGCATAAAATGTTATTTCATTAAAATATTGAATCCATATTATCGAAGTTTCTCGATTGTCCATACTCGGGTCGATACACAATACCTCGAATGATCAAAGTTCTACTGTACGTTGTAACGATTGGCTAAGAAAAGCCCACTGTCAAGCGACAACACTCGTCTTTGGTAAATCTAAATCGTATAAAAACACAGGATAGGTTCTAAGATACAAATATCGTATAAAAGAGTCAAAATGAACGAGTCAAATGAAAAAGTACGTGGAGACATTTCTTTGCAAAACGACAAACTTATGGAATTGTTAGAATTAGGAATAAACGGAGAGACAGTAATACCTACGAAAAGCGTAAGTATTAATTAGCTGTTCGTTTTGCAAAATATTCTATTAAGAGAAAATAATATGAAAATATTATTGTCATGCCAGTCGACTGAAATAAATTAATTAATTGATTGGGTTAAAATAACCTAACGGCACTAGAGATCTAATCCAATAGCTTGTACTAAAAGCACGGGATATCGATTAGTTGTAAATTAATGATTTACATGGGCACTGCCGCCCTGTATCCCGTTTATAAAAAAATGCAAGTTCAAGTATAGCTTCCAAGCTTAAACAGGAACATAAAAATAATGAAAATAACTTATGCAGAGCGTCGATGGTATTTTCTACTGCAATGAATTTATGAGCTTAAGCCTTCTAATATGTATGACATATCTGTATGTCGTTTGTGCCTACCAAGTGGATAGGAAAAAATAACGTAGAAATAAAATCTCTCTCCCACTTTCGCAGTTGTAACGTAAAGCCACTTTACGCTTTAGCTCAATTGATTATGCTCCTTGGCACAATTGCACGAAAAAAACACAAACGTTACAGCAACACGTGACGTAAATTAAGAGACGACACACTGTCTTATCTCAGTCTCTATAACGTCATTTTCATTCTCTGCGTTTGGATTTACCTTATTTAGCGGCTTGTTGAACGAGGCTGTAAAATTGTTCACGTACGTTAATTTCAAGTAGGTTTTTACGCCTCTCAGTGAACGATATTGGCTATTAGGTAGTCGGCTGTTTGGATTATTATTCGTCATATCGAGAATCGATGGGCCTAGTGCAGCACCAACCTGTGTGGAGTCACAAAGTGAAAGAGCAGTACTTGTAAAAAGTAATACAATATTGTATTCGTTGATAAACTGCAACAAGTAATCAACGATTTTACCTCTTCGAATACTGCCGGTGTGTATTTAGGTGGGACAAATATATGCGCCTGATTTTTATTAGATCCATCACGAATCTTTGCTGGTATGGAATTGACCAGTCTTCCCGAATTGTAATTACACTCTAAAGTGTAGCTGCGAACAAGTCCTGTCAATTTATGTACCGCCACTCGACCTGATCCTTCTCGCGACATACCGTCACGCTTGTCACTGTACAAATAAGAAAAATAATTTGTCAAATCTTCTACGAGAGGTAGATTTCCCAGGTTCGTATTACAGTGGGTCAATTACTTACATAAGATACATATTTCTTTCAGCAAAGTTGCAGGAAGTGAAATGAAAATTAGGATTATTGATGGACATCAATTTCGGCAGTAACATGCACATTATTGTATCTTCAGGGTCATCGAAATAGTTGCCGTACATGAAGACGCCCTTCTTTGAGGCGTGACCATGTAGGTCAATGTATAAGAACAGTCCAGAATCTTCAGGTTGCACTTTCACTTGTCGGGCTGTAGTAGCATCTTTTTTGTTGCATGCTTCCGCTGAATTTTCGATGCTTTGTTCTACGGTACGCGGAAGGTCTTCACCTTCTGCTATGCGAAAGAGTAAGCAATGTGAGATAATGAGTGGATTTGATATTGCAAAAATCGATCAATTCAAAAGTTCGATATTAGTTGCAAAAGGAGCTATACTGGGGTAGTGAATTTATCAATGCTAATTTATCGAAATATATTGAACGAATGTACTGCTGTGATTCTTGGAAAAGCTTACCGTGCAGACTAATTTTTGTAATTCCTTTGGAAGATTCGCAAGTGCGTTTGGATTCTGATTCGCCTATGTTTTTTTCATCAAGCGTCATTGACGTCACCTGTTGCGAACCGAAAAACCAGATTTACATGTTGGGATAGAATTGGTTAGCTATATATAGATTTCATATTAAATTTTTGTTACAATTACCTGTTGGAGTAGCTTGTTTGTTGTATCTCTAATTACGTTTAGTAAAGACTCATTTATATTTGATGCACTATCACTGTTCACGTCTAAGCTAATGCTTTCAAAATCTTTTTCTGATTCCATTTCGTCTGGTAACTGATAACAGTAATGATAGTATCTAGAAGAAAGGTAATGAAGTGATCAGTAGTCGTAAATTAAAAGTTTGCAAATATTGTAAATTACCTGATTAAAGCTCTTGCAGCATATATTGTCGGGTGATTCTTTAATGAAGGATTAAGATATACTCTATTTAAGTTCACACCCCTTGTATCCATCCGATAATGACCTCTGACCACACCATCAGGGTTGAGCATCGGAATCATTTTGAACACATATAGACGACGTAAATTGATCGCCATTGGATCATCTTGAGTCAGTAGGAAGTTGAGGAAACCGTTAAAAACAAAACTCGAAGGCGTCTCGCCTGGATGGACCCGTGCGCTTACAAATATGACCTACGCATAATTGTTTATTAATGATTGCTTACTAGTTAAGAATATTTTCTTACGGATATTTTTTAAATGTATAAACAAACCTTCTTTCCCTTAAATTTAAAAGGCCTCTCCTCGTTCTTTTCTGGAAACATATTTTTCAGCCTATCCTCTCTCTCCGTGGATATGTTGTGATGCGAGCTTATAGTGAGCAGGTCCAGTCTGCGTCCTTCCAATGACGTTGTAGCACACTCTCTATGATAATAGATATCATCCGCAGTGACCGTATTTTTTTTAATCATTTTAGTACCAATCTTTTTCAAATATTGTTGAAGATCAGTGTACGTAAATGGATAGGTGAATGCGATGTAAGTGATGGCCTTAGGATTTTCAGATGTACGGTACACAAATGATAGTGTGAATTCACTACCTTTGTGATCCAACTATAATTTAAAATTATCATTTAAGATACAGCGTTTAAATAACATGAAACTAATAGGGAATAAAATTAGATATGTACACTGTAGGTAGGCTTTTCTCGTATTCTCTCCCACTGAGGATGACCTGGTATGGTTTTGTATACTGGACACATACCCTGACTAAACATTTTCACCTGTTTATTAAGATTGACCACATTGATCTTAACATAAGCACCCTGCACACTTGCTTTGACGCCAAAATGAAACCAGGTCCTGTTGGAATTTTGAAATTCAGTTCCATGGCAATCATGCTTAGTCCACACATTAAACTCGTAGTCCGGTGCTTCTTCGGAATCTGCACTTTTACAGGATTTACCCTCATTCTCGCAACCATCTTTTAAAGCATAATAGTTATAAGTGATAATAATTTACAAATATTCAAGAAAATAGTATATTACCATTGTCAGTTGCCTCGTTTCTTTTGACCTGTTCAACCTTGGCTAAATTGGCAGAGTCAAAGTTGTTATAAAACACAAAACTGCCGCATATTATATCTTCCGTTGCAGTTGCCATGGTATGACACACGTTACATGATTTCCTGTAAAATATTTATTTGTCAATAGTGCTCAGTCTCTACAAATCAATAAAAACAATATTTCAAATTTCATAAAACAGCACCAAAATCTTTCCTCTGTACATACTTGCGAGTCAATTAAAGGCTTCAAATGATTTTCATGAATAAAAACATTATGAATTAAAAATAACAAAGCGTAATTGCTATTAGTGACAGTTGTTGACAGATCATATGATTTCTATTTACATCTCCAAAATAGTGACACTTCTGACAAACCTTTCCGACAACGAAAATATCCTTTCTTCTCATGTTTCTTCACTCACGAATATTCCATAAATCCATTTTTACCACGGTACCGTGTGTATTCTTTCCGAAGGACTTTAAATATATTTGCTTTTTATAGTTTCATTCTTTATGAATTTACGGACGAGTCCATTTCATTATTGTTTTTTTCCACTGGCCAGAACCACAGACTAGATGCTTATAAAGAAAACCAACTGTATGTACATACGCGAATGTTGCATCTGACGTCCTTCCCCCGGAAAAGAGTAAAAGAAAAACTAAATGATATTACTAGTGTATAAATATATAACACATATGTGATCTGAAAATTGACCTACTTTTTGGAGCCAGCCGGGCAAGAGGTTGATCTTCTTCCTAATCTTACCTCGTGATCCGTTATTATTACACCTTTCAACGTCGATAATTATAATTCAGCATTCATGACGCAATCGGTAAAACAGAATGGTAGAAATTGGGTAACAGGGATTGCGATTTAACCCCTTTTTTTCTAATTTAAAACAAATGCAAGAAAATGATGAGTAATGCATTATTTATTTAAATATAAATCTTGAAATTCAATGCTTAATAATGCTTAAAACTATAACACCAATATCCGAATTGTCACACAATACAGAATAACGTGTTTCGCGAATACAATTATTTTTCTGTTCATGCTCATAGTAAAATACATATTCCATTATACTACAGGCAATTGCGGGCCATTATAAGAAATATAGTTCTATGTTCTAACATGATAAATCACAAAAAAATTATTCAATGAAATGTGATATTCTTTTGTTCAACAATTAAAGGCTCAACATTCAGAATCAGGACGCTTCTCCACCCATGCCTTGATGCTTGGAATGGCCAAAACTTTATCCTTCAATTGTTTAAGGTTCGGGTACTTCTCAACCAAGTCGTATGTGGCCATAAAATTCAAATAATCCAGCATTGCAACAAAATAAATGTCAGCCCAAGTAAGGGAGCCACCGACGAAATATCCGCCATTTTTCGCCACTTGAGCGTCAAGACGCTCCAAATAGAATGGAATCAGTTCATCTGCAGCCTTGCGTTTCTCTTGTTTCGCTTCGGGATTCGTCTCGTAGTGAGCAGCTCCAAGTTCTAAAAGAAAAAATTGTTGTGATAATGTCATATCACAGCTCAGAGAAAGCAATATTAAAACTGTTTATCAGAAAATTGATAATGATCCTAACTATATGAACACTGATTTATTAGCTGATAAAAAAAAGCTATTTGTAATAACCTGTAATATTTATAACGTGCAATTCATTCTGATAAGTCAAAATTAGATTAAAAATTGTTATTCATTTAAATAATTGCCCCTAGGAGATAATTTTCTGTAGTTCTATGTAATGGAGTCACATAATGGAATATAGTGTTATCGTGCTACTTTCACTTCAGTATAACAATCAGGATTGGCGGAAAATTGCGCAATTGATTTCAACTTAACAGTTATTATGATATCAATACATTGAGGAGATAGTAAGTTATACTTTTACTTACTTGCTCGAACATCATTAATATTATCAACAGTTACATCAATTTCTAAATTCTGCCAATCGTCTTTGCCAGCCAAACCAAACTGCTTAGCAAGATAGCGACAAATGGCAATGGATTGATTGATCTTTTTACCATCAATTTCTAGCACTGGCACTTGGCCAAATGGCATGGCTGTAAGATAAAATTAAAAAACGTAAAAATACATATGAGTATAAAATTATATGAGAAAAGGATGTCAAAACTATGAAACTTATAAACATTCAACAGAAACCATCATAAAGAATAGCATATGGTACCAGGCAACACAATCAAGTTATTGGTTTATCAATTCTGATAAGTTATGATGAGTCAATCCTATTGTCCTGGCCAAACAATGCTCACTGTTCAAGAATATTTCTTAAACTGACTAAAGAACGTTCATAAGATTAGCAATACTTACTAGGTTTCAAAGCAGGCCAATTCTCTCTATCAAAACGGTCATCAACAAACTCGACCCCGCCATAGCTCAAAAGAAAGCGAATAGGCTCACCCAGAGCTTTAACCGGAAAATAAGTGACCTTATAGGTAGGCATCTTTCCTGTAATAAATAAAATACAATTTCTAAATTTCATCCAGTATAAAATTAATCTCATATAGTAATAAAAAAAATAAAAGTGAATGGAAAAAATAATATAGCAAGCCTGTTATTAATATGAACATTATATAACGCAGATAACAAAGCGTCAACGAAAAAAAAGAAACAAAGAAAGCAAATATGCATAATCTTCCATATATTTGTCTACAACTTATAAACAGTGTTGTTGCGCCATTTTACTGATAAGCTTATTTATGGTTACTAACCCATTGCTAGAAAAATTGTAAGCACTTTACTATCTGAAAAGCTAATGATAACTGATGATAACCATGTCAGCTTAAAAATTTGAAAAAAAAAAAAGTAACCTTTCTGCAATCTTTTTTTTTTTAATTATAAAATATAAAGTTTTCAAAACTTTCTTTTAATTCTAGCCTATTCCACGCGCTGATGTTTCCTGATGATACTCCCGCTCAATTTTTAAATTTCAGATGATTGTACCTAAGTAAAACTTCAATATATACAATATTACATATGCCAAATTTCATTCATTCATCTTTAATAGTTTTTTATTTTATAAATTTTTGAATATTACTCAACTTGTTAGTCATACAAGGTAGAAACCTCCTTTAAAAGCAATGCTATTAAACTGAAATAGGCCACTTCCAATTAGAAATTTGAGCATCTGAAAACGACTAATGGTCAATTTCTTCACCTTCGAATAAAATTTATCCTACAGATAAACTCCTAAAACATGAAAATGATTGGTTAGCTGAATATTCATCCGCAGGATAAATTTTATCCGAAGGTGAAGAAATTGACCATAATGCGAAATCGTACTCAGATATAAAAGTAAGATAGTGAAAAAGATGTGTCAATCGAAAAATTAATGTGCAAGTCATACTTAGATGGCAGAAATGAATGAATCACGTTTGTTCTGCACCTGTTTCTAGAAACATCTGCAGATAACAGTTATTCTATTGCACATCTATTATTTTCTTCAATCACGAAAATGACGTGGACAATATAAATCCTAAGCAAGTGTTTTTTCCCCTCAGAATGGACTGCGCATTCCTTACATCAGTAATGGATGAAATATGTCTGCTGTTGAGTGAGAAAAATGAAGCATGGTTACGACCAGTGATAATCGTACATTGTAAGTATAGACCAGACCCCCTATGGTCTTTTATGCGCGCAGTCCATTCTCTATGTAAATGGAGTCATCAAGTAGAGACTACCATTGGCGTCTCTTACACACTACATGACCTGTTAAAGGTTAATTGAAGCTCAATTGTCGAGACTAGTCAATCAGACGCCTGTATTTCTGGAAATTTCAAACTTCACTAACTAATCTTGACAGTTAAACTGCGGTTGAGTTTGGTGAAACCGACTCTAAAACCTTACATCCGGTAAAAAAAATCTACCAATGGAAAATCCATTAATACTTAGCCTTGCGGTGTAAATTAAATGTATGTTGCTTGCATTTGGTATATTTTTAAAGGACTTTACTCACCAGGATAAGGTATTTTCAAAAGAAATTATGAAATTCTATATGCGCGTACTCGCAATCGTCTTCAACTTCTGCCGTGGCAAATTAGACTGATTAGGTACTGCCTGGTACTGCCGGTATTGCCAGAGACGTGCTCTCCAGTAGGGAGCTTACTTCAACATGGCCGATAATGATTCTTATAAACCAATCAGAATCAGTTTACTTAAGGTTATTTTGATTGGCACATGAAAATTCTTTATGCAGGATATTGATAAATTGCATATTTCGTAGTATAAATATGTAAAACCATATATTCATTAGACAGAGTTCGCATAAATAATTATTTTTTATCTTTATTTAATTTTCTTTATTTTGATTGAAAAGTAACTAACGTAGAGCGCTATCTGAGGAGATAAATACAACACGACACTTACAAATGGACTGTACCTCATTAAAATGCAATATATAGATATTTATTATATAAATCAGAATTGCGAGGCACAAAATACATGGGCATATCGAGTCTATTCATATTAAGTACCATAGCCTAAAGTACTATAAATTCGTATGATACTGTATACCATCATATGGTATCATTCGTATGAGAAAATGGTATGGTAACGTCTATTGTTCATTTCGCCATCTACGTTTACAATTTTAATATTAATATACGTTCTTCAATTGTTGTACGAAATGTAATAAAAACAATTGTAATGTAAATTTGTATTTTGTATGTAAAAAGGAGGAATTTTGAAGTTATATCGTATACTATTGCAGGATTACGGTAATTCTATGTTTTCCATTTTGAATATCCCCGCTTTCTGAATCATCGTTGCGTTTTTGAAAATGGAGTCAATTGCATTCCCTAAATTATCCATAATGAAAAGATTAAATGCATTTAATATCAAAAGGAGTAATTAAATTAATCGTTAAATCATTTTCTACGTTAATATCAAGTATATAAAAGTAATTTAGTCAATTCTTTCTCTACTTATATTCGTCATTAATCTTCCTCTTGTGGGGGTTTGGCATGGTGCTGCAGTTCTCTTTTCATTTTCGTTCAGTGAAATACTTGTGAAATCACGGTCCAGTAGCATCCAAGTAATTCAATATGCCGAAGAATAAAGGTAATTAAATAACTTTTGATATTTGCATGATTTATTTAACATTGAAACGTTTGAAAATGCGAATATTGAATAATTTGAATGACCATTGCGTTCTGCCATGCAATGTGGTTAGTTTGGCCTAACCTGCCAATGTCAACCTTGCTCCCAAAATAGTCGACGCGACGTTCGATTTTCGTAATACAGATTTCGTTTACGATTTTTCTTAATAGCAATTTAAAATTGTATCGCTTACTTTTAGGAAAGGGAGGTAAAAACAGAAGAAGAGGAAAGAACGAGAATGAAACTGAAAAGAGAGAATTGGTCTTCAAGGAAGATGGCCAAGGTGAGTTACTTCAGTAGCAAGTAAATCCCATAGTGAAAGTGCGTCACAGTTAAAGTAAAATTTGACTAAGTAATTTAATTTGCACGAGAAGGTAAACTGGTTTTCATTTTGTTTCATTCTAAAAAAATATCCTTCTGTTTTCACAGAATATGCACAAGTCACCAAAATGTTGGGAAATGGTAGGCTAGAAGCTATGTGTTTTGATGGTGTCAAACGACTATGTCATATCCGAGGAAAACTCCGTAAAAAAGTGTGGATTAATCAAGGTGATATAATTTTGATTGGTCTGCGTGATTATCAGGATGCAAAAGCAGACGTGATCTTGAAATACACATCTGACGAGGCACGTAACTTGAAAACTTATGGAGAATTCCCTGAAACTGGTGAGTACATTTTCTTATGTATCTTTATATGTAGTCACCTTATTTTAACATTTATTATTATTCCAATGTTTACATACAGTTCTAATACTTGTTTCTGTATGCTTCTTTGCTTCAGTACGTATCAATGATACTGTCACCTTTGTTGAGGATGGTTTCGACGAAGACATTGAATTTGGTGATGAAATCAGTGATGACGACGAGGATGATGTTGACAACGTAAGTACAAATGATACATTATTTGGGAAATTGTGAAAAAATATATTCATGGTCATCACTCCATCTTTATCGATCAGTTAATGCTTTCTTGACATTTGAGGATAATTTTGAATAATTACTAAATAATGAAAAATATTCATTTTAACAGATCTGATGAGCCAAATTATAAAAGGTGCTACAATGGGGCACCAAATATAGAACGAGGACATCTGAGAAAATGGTGAGAAACAAACATCTATATCACAGTTCAAGCGTCGTGTTTGCTTCTAATGAGTAACTGATTACTTGTACCTATAAATAAACCACCACGTTTTTGATCCACGTTGTGTTCTTGTCTGTAATTACACTTAATTTCAGAACGCGTAAGATACAAAAAAAATAATCCGGATATACTCTTAATAATTTCAGATCAGTTAATCTCTACGCGGTGCGAAAATTAGCGATTAAGATCATTGTTATAATAATTTTGACAACGTGACGATAGTTTCGTATAAGATATGAATATATATATGTGTAATATTAGTTTGAATACGTGAATTTTTTATGTGAACTTTTTATTCCGGAATCGATGTAATTCATTCGTTTGTTCACAGAAAAGTAATTTAGATAAATACCGAAAAAAAGCATATACTTAGGAAGAATCGTGTAACTATCATAGAATGGGAAAAAAGATCAAAATGTCTATAACAAAATCCATGCAATAGATCAATAAATTGTGATTACGATACAATAGATAAATGGGGATCAATTTTAAAGCTACATTTATGTTAAATTATCTCGCGGCTTATAGAACCAGCAATTCATATGCAAACAAATACTTCAAGATTGGTCCCCTACGATAAGATATATTTCAAAATCCATGTTGCTGGAACTCTGTCGATGCAGTGAAACTGTTAAATACAAAGATGACTCATTATGTGTCATAAATAATTCTTATACGCAATTCGAAGTTGACCTAATAGCGCATTCGTGTAACAATAACGCGAATTGTGTCTTACTTGTTCAAGATATCATTTCAAAATATCATTCATCTGTCTTATACAAAATTTGGTCGTCTCTGATGAGCCAACTTTATATGAAATATCCAGTCGCTAATTTGGTTTCAATGTAAAAACAAATATGCTGATGTGGTCGAGCTAATAGTTGTATTACTATCTAATTAGATCTTATCAGTCTCAACAACTAGGTAGAAAATTTGTTCAATTTTATTTGTACGTTTAGAGAAACAATAAAAAAAATAGTCAAATTCACTACAGATCTTTAGATACGTATTATTAGCGTTCTGAATTCCTCCCTAATTTTCCTGTCCATTATGAAAAACGACTTTCATAAAATTCTCAAGAATGGAAACAGATCATGCTGCCATGTGGCTGGTTGATTCTTGACTCTGACACCTGTGTAATTTCTGTGATCAACAATGACTCCATCGCCAAATGCAAAGTGTAGGTTCAGAGGTAACATAATATTTTATTTATTATGCTGTCATTGATAGCTCTATCACATAATAGTACAGTATGCCATTGATTTCTCCTGTATATTAGCGTGACACGGCACCGTTTCAGTATATTCCGGCTGAGTTTTTTTCCTCTTTAGCGTAAAACAGAGAAGAGAGCTGCTTCCTGTATAGTAGCAATGTTGTGGTCACCACAAAAACCTCAACTAAATCGTACAAAAATTACGAAAATTGTGAGCTGTGCTGGAGTGATACTGGTGATTTAATGTTTGCTGAATCATCGTCCTGGAATCTATAAGCGATTGAAATGCCTACGTCTAGAATGCCATATTGCTATTATCGTTACAGGGTAATACCGTTATTAAAACTTTTATGAAGTCTATCAAAATTGGAAGATGCATCATGGACAATCCATCTAAATAATACAATAAGTATTATAATGAATATATTGGTTGAAATGAAGGTTCTGGCAGAGTAACAAAATTGTTTCTAATCTTTCGATGCAGATCAAATAAAAAGTTTGTGATTGAGAGAAATATTGATACCTGAAGAACAGTTTTGGTTTACCCTGTATAAAATTGAACACATTTAAATGCCAGTATCACTACGGTTTTACGCAGATTATTATACTAAATCTCATAGTATTATTATAGGAGCAGTATAATATTTTAGTCGTTTCATGCAAGTGATTGTGCCTTTGGTCCTTAGGTCAGGTGGGCTCTAGGCAAGTCTATTTTATGCTGTGTAATAGACAATATTATAACATAGATAATAATTTATAAATCTTGGATGTATACTCGTTATATTTTTTGCTTTCCTTCAATATAATATATATTTATATTATATATTAATAGAATATCTTTATGCTAGAGAATTTCTAAATATATATTATACGATTTCTTTTTCGTCGCCATATTTAAATTGTGTTATACACTGAAAGCTTATGCCGCGTAGCCTAAGACAAATTGCGAGTCGTTCAAATTCATCGCGCAACATATTTTCTCATAGCCACGAATGGAACGTACAAACGTCTTTGATTATACATCTGCAAGGATTTATTTTCATTTCTTAAATCCTCTGTACAAAGAAAATACGTTGCACTAGAATTTTTTACAGATTTCACAAGTTCGATGCGAAAAAACCAACGGTTCAGAACAGTCGTAGCTTCCTTCGCCATATAAATAAAATATTCATCGTGTCACAATTTTTGTAATTATTACAATCCGTACAATATAGTATAGTCGTATATAAGTTATGCTAAGAAAATAATGATAATGTACACAATTAAAAATGGTTAGGAAATATTCTTTAAATAAGTCAAATTTACATTTTATCATCTGATTGAAGGAAATGAAAGACCGCAGGCCAGTGATCGCCCAAGATTTAAAAAAAAAAGGTATTCAGAGTCTCGTATTAATATTATTATTGTGCTTAAATCCGCGAGCGATTAGAGTTACGGCCTTACGGAATTTTCATTTTCCTTTTCATTCATTTTAGAATCTTCATTATGCAGCGACGAAGCACATTTTTCATTATCTCGCCACCAAAAGCCGAAGCTCATAGAATCATTTTCTTAACAATACGAAAGTATTAACTTTTTTTTTCTTCTAGCAAGCAATGCATGTCGGACAGACGTAATAATTCGACTAAAATTTCTCCCTTATTTTCTTTTCTTTTACCAATCGAATCCAACTGCTCGAGATAATCACGTTTGAATGATAATATATATAGATATCATGATCGTGTCTTATATAGCTCCATTTCTAATAATCCAGTTCGCTTTTTTATTATTACCTATTCATTCAAACCCAAGTAATATAATCTGATTTGTTCGTTACAGGACAAACATTCTTTATCGATTCTTTATGAGAAATAAGTTCTTCCTATCTTTCTTCCTGCTTTTACTTATCTTGACTGAACGCGTACAAGGAAAGCACTAAAACATGGACGGGCTGAGCATAGTGAAGACTAGCAGGAAGCTAGTCGTACTAGCAATACATAATGTTAAACGCTCGACAGACCAAACACAAAGTGAGGCAACCAAATAATAAAGAAGAGAGTTCTCAAGCCTAGGCCAAAGTCTTTACGTAACTAGATACGTAACCCTATTCCACTTCTTAGGAAATCCTGAAGGTGCTCGAGGATACTCCATATCAGGATTACCAAAAAGATATATGAATCTCGCACTTGGTATAGTTTCTCGCACAAAATGTTTGTCCTCTTTTCTTTTCTCTTTTATAAGATAATCGAATGTCATAGGTATTTTTCCTTATGTATTAATTTAATATTGTATCTATTATAGGATTTATTTCTCGTGGATGCTTCACTGGCCTCTTCTTTCTTCTGTCATGAACTGATCGACTATCTTCTGCATGGATTCTCGTAGCTCATCGTTACCAGCACCGACAGCACTGCCTGCTCCAGGTACTGACATTGTCACCGTTCTTGTGGTCTTTGTTATTCTGTAATACAAAAGTTTGTTCAATATTAATCAATTGTTTGGTTAAGCTGGATAAGCTCTTAAACTGCTGTATACCATGAGCCAGTTTTTTCCAAGCAAAATTAGGTTGATATGCAGTGTTACAATTTATAATAATCAAATACCTTTCTTGTGTATCAGGATCAACCTCGATTGTGGTCGTTTCCATGAAGGATGGCTCGTTGTTTTGCAAAAAGTCAGATTCTGTGTAACAGACAAAAGTTAATGAAGCCAAGTAATCAGGAATACATGGTTAATTGGTCATCTCACTTTTTTTGTGGGTTCTATCAACTCGCAGACAAACAAAATATATCATCGAATAGACAAATATATCAATGAATTATACCCTCTCAATTTTACATCATGCCCAAACAAGGGGTATAATATTTTTACTAGACACATATAAAAAAAGTCACAACATTGCTACACGGAGAGAATCTTCTAGTCAAAATTACAATTAATTGCAGGATAACCCGGGACAAAATGGAATTTTTTACAATATACTAGGAAAAAGAGAAATTTTAAATAGTGCACCTAATACTTTTAACTGCGTTGGATGGTCAATTTTTTTAAAACCTGGAAAATATGCTAAGAATTTTATAATTTATAACCACAGTTGAGTTTGGAAGTAGTTTTAATCAACCACTAAAATATTTATGGCCAATTGCAATTTTTACCTTGTAGAACAGTATTTCATGTTCGTACTGGAAAGCAACAGATAAATTACTAGATTTAACGTAAATTTTCTAGTGGACTTGTACATGT
>JARQSV010000387.1:2802856-2813261 GCA_030142285.1 Calameuta idolon
ACTAGACACATATAAAAAAAGTCACAACATTGCTACACGGAGAGAATCTTCTAGTCAAAATTACAATTAATTGCAGGGTAAACCCGGGACAAAATAGAATTTTTTACAATATTACTAGGAAAAAGAGAAATTTTAAATAGTGCACCTAATACTTTTAACTGCGTTGGATGGTCAATTTTTTGAAACCTGGAAAATATGCTAAGAATTTTATAATTTATAACCACAGTTGAGTTTGAAAGTAGGTTTAACCAACCACTAAAATATTTATGGCCAATTGCAATTTTTACCTTGTAGAACTGTATTTCATGTTCGTACTGGAAAGCAACAGATAAATTACTAGATTTAACGTAAATTTTCTAGTGGACTTGTACATGTTTTACTTCTATTCGAACAGCGACATCAGTTTTATTTTGAAAGGCCATCTCCTTACGGACCAAAATGTAAGTAAGTCCCCTCAAAGTGGAACTAATATAGTAAACAGTTATTACCATCACGTCCCAGAGTTACTAGATTCATGGGTAATTTTTACCGTGCATTTCAGAGCAATATTTAGTAGAAAAATCTCTCCGTGTGACACTTGACAAATACAGATAGTACGCACTGTCACTCAAAGTAGCCAATTTTTTAATGCAATTACTTTTCTCGGTTGTCTATCAATTATCTAGGCGAATTACTCCGATTTATGTTTTTCTTCCCCTCAACGCACGTACACAATACATGAATTACTTTTCGCATCAGCAAGCGTATATAGGTTTAATTCAAAATTGTTTCTTCGTATAGACGCAATATTAATTTCAAATGAAAACTCTAGAAATAATTTACGTGCCTGAATAGAATACCGAAAATTTTAGAAAAAATAAATAAACTATTTCTGCTTTAAATAAAATTTTTTTTCATATAACTGTACCATATAATACAGTACGTTCTGATTTTTCTTATTTTTCAAATTGTGCTGCACGCAGCAAGCTTGTGTAAAGCGCGTATAAGCTACTGAATAAAGCATTTAGCCGTTAGTCGTATATACATATGTGTATATATATAATATTGAACTTTTATCGACAAAACAAAAAAAAGATATTTATTTTTGAATATATATAAATATATATACATAGTGCATATATAATTATATATATAATTGAGCTAATATCAAGATTCATGGGGGGACGGGGCAGAGGGCGCGTACTAACTACAATGGTTAGTGTTGTTAGACGAATGATCAGTTACCGCTTCGTATTACTGCAGGATAGAATTAGTCTATTTTTACAAATTAGATATTCAGGCACTTTTATACAGCTCGAAGTTTTTCTCATTCGGCACAAATTTTGCTTCCGGTAAAATTTCAAAACATTTTCTCCACACGTAATGCAAATCTAGGGACAAGTAAGAAATAACGTTTGATCAGGTGGAATCTTTTCGTGAAAAGTATCAATAATAAAAAAAAAAGAAAAGATACTTATAAATCATCGTAAAATTCCTTGCTTGTCCAAATATGGTCACACGTGTACTTATCTGCCTTCGTGGACTTCACAGTGACATCGGGTCCACGTACGTTTAATACCTTATATCATTATTAAAGTTTACTTACATGAGTATTCGCCTAACAATCCTAACATAATCAATACCTATAAGAAATATGATCGTTGGTCCCTCTACACTTTAGCTTTATCTTGAGATGTTTATTTGTTATAGGAGATCTAGAAGGATCGAGAAACGCACTAGAAGAATTTGGCTTAAAGGTTTGTAATAACAGTAGCAAGAATAATAATGGCATCTCCTTCGTGATTAAGAACTATAAGGCGTGCAGCGAACAGCAAACGTTCATTATGCAAGCACTAGTTATTAACAAAGTGCTGATACTCTACCAAGAAGAAACAAAATAGGAAAAGAAAAGTCAAGAGACGTTATGATAAGGTATAATAAAACGCGTGAAACTATAATCATGCGATGTACCTGGGTACGAAGGTCGTGGAAAAAAAAAGTTATCAAACCATGCAATATGCCAACTATGGACTAATTTGACTGGAAGCCATTTTTATTTTCTTCATTTTTTCAGAAAAAGAAAGCTTGTGCCTCTTGTGCGATGCGAGCGTTGCAGTATAGTGGAACCAATCTGCGTTACACGTGGGTAATATTTACCAATCGTCGAGGGAATCTGACCACGTGTCTAGCTTAGGAAACGTGATAGAGTAGTCTGTCAGGCAATAATGCGATCCTACGCTTAAAGAGACGTTTGTATTAAGTAACGAGGATCTTAAAAAAAAACGTAAATAAAAAAATGTATCTCCCTCTAGGACATACGCGGTAAAATTTAAAAATTAGCCGCAATGGCCGGCAGGAGGTAAGTTGATCCATTTCACCTGGCTTGAATAATTATTATTGAATGTAAAAATACCTAAGTAAAATTAATCGTATGTTAATCGTACCCAGCTTGCCTGGGGGCATGGCTGGACAGGGTGCGATGGAGAGTACGCGGCTCCAGAGCAAGAAATAGTGCTAGCAGGGCGACCAACACCGCGGCTGCCAGGCTCATCCAACATACACAGCTGGTTCTACCACTAGTCCTCGTCTTAGGCTTGATCCCTATCAGATTGTTCTGCACGCCGGAGCAGGCCAACTCAACCGAATTGTTCTTTGCTGCCACGTAAACATTATGCTTTCCATAAAATTTTTAAAATTATTCCAGCTCTTCTGCTGACTGGTTATTCTCATTACTGTTTTATCGACTGTGCTTAGTATAAAGAAATAGCATAGTGCCCTTTAGAGATTTTGGAATAAAATCATTTTGATATTTAGCTTTCAGTCACTGGTAAGTTTTGTAATATAAGATTTTAGAATTTGTTTGGGATCAATCGAAGCTTGAGTATTAGGAATCAAAATCATTGTTGTGCTGTATCGTTCTATTTCAAATTGTGAAATATGAGCTTGTGTACGAGAAGAAGATTCTATAAGTGATGGTAACTAAATTATAAATTTTGATTTGCTCATATTGTTATGTAGTGATATTATATATAGTGATAGATATCATAATGCCTTCGCTGCTATTTCATTATACTAATACAGTACGGTTTAAGATTACACACTTAAATGGTTCGATGAGAATAAACTAAATTCCAGAAGCTCCCCTTCGCATGACTATTTTCCATCCCTTAGCTAGAGAATGTAATAACGACAAAGTTAATCATCTTCTAGAGCCATAATTAAACGATTCCAAGACCATGTCTGTCAGATCAGCAAACCGTTGGGTACCCGTACTGCCCATGATTGGCTGACAGCAAGAGAGGCTTTTATGTGAATCACGTGAAACGATCAAGCGAAATGATCTCGTTACAGTATATTTCTCAAATGGCAAACTCAATGAGAATACAGCATGTTAGTTAATTTAGGGATTTTACAATAATTTTCGAAAACATTATTCTCAATGAGAAGCAATTACGAAGAAAGACACTATAATATTACAAGCTTTTTTTTTCTGGTAGCTAAACAAAAAACCTATTCAACTATACAAAACTGCTACCAATGTAAAAATTTGGATTCTACTATCAATAACAATCTCATGCTACCATCATGCCATGCTATAATCATTCCTAAGCCTTATGATATAATTTTCCATGCAATTGTGTTCTCGTACGAGCAATGAGAAATAAATAAAATATACATATGACATCACAGAGATAAGAAAAAACGTGATGAGGATGAAGGATCTTGCATCGCAAAAGCAAAGTCCTTCATAAGCGACGGTGCAGATTGTGCAAGTTGAACGCAACCCGAGATGCCGTACAGTATAAAAATACAAAATATTGCATTCTGTCACGTTTTTTTCCTTCGTTATGAAAATGTTGTGAAATTCATCATCATTCGAGTAAAAATGCTTCCTGTACAGTATGTGCAGTATAAACCAAGAATTAAGCCACAGGACGCACAAACAAAACAACTCAAACATCCTAAGTCTCCTCGTCGATAAAAATAAAAGCGTTAATTATTGAAATTTGTTAATCTAAACATACAAGCATGTCGCGTTACGATGAACACAGTGGTAATTATTGCTATAAATGTTGGTGAGTCCCACGTGAGTTAATACAGTAAATAACATGTTAGCGGGGTATGTACATTGCTTACTTAGAAGGTTAGCTGTGAGTGAGGTACCTTGGTCGTCCTCCAATGGGGACAGCTCCGCCCCTTCATGCAGTGCCACATCCGATCCGCTAGAACTGCCCAGAGTTCTCCTCTTGCTTGGAGATCTTCTCCTTGGCTGTGGTGAACTGTCACTATCAGTGTCGCTGTTCATTTCGTGCCTTGAGTTACCATTCTTAGTGTATACATCACCATTACCAGAACCTGGTGAGGTGTCCAATGAGAATTGGGTATCCCATTGTTCAGATCTACCATCACCAGACTTGGTCGTGGTCGTAGTTTCCCAAGTCTCCGGTTTCCCGTCAGAGGATCTTTTAGTCACAACAGTTTCCGTCCATGCCTCAGGTTCCCCAGCACCACCCGACCTTAATGTTCTCACGGTTTTTTTTACAACTTTATCTGATACAACGTTACCGTCCTTGAAGAAGTCTTTCAATTTTTCTGGGTCTATGGTTTGATCTGTGCTGCTTTGGTCAGTTAGAAATTTCTCATAACTTTCGGTATCACCTCCCCCGCTTTTCTCAGTCTTTATCACAGTGACCATCCTAGTAGTAGCACCATCCTTCAGGAGATCTTCGTAATTCTCTGTTGGTACGTCACTTTCTGTGCTTGATTTTACAGTGGTTACTCTGTAACCACCGCTCTTAATCAGTTCATCGAATTTCTCTGGACTTATTTCCTGCCCTGTACTGCTCTGTATGGTTCTTACAGACTTTGTGATGCCACCGCTGGACATAAGCTTGTCGAACTCTTGGGGATCGACTTCCTCGCCGGTACTAGTTTTCACAGTGGTCACTGTCCTTGTGAAGCCACCAGATTTTACTAGGTCGTCAAATTTAGCTGGGTCTATCTTTTCACCGGAAGTCACAGTCGTAACGACCTTTTTGGTATATCCACCGTCTCTTAATAACTCTTCAAGCTTATTAGGGTCAATATCTTCACCCGTACTGGTTCTCACTGTAGTTGTAGTCTTTGAGAAACCTTCCTGAGCCATCATCTCATCTATACTTCTAGGATCTACAACTTCTCCAGTGATTGTCCTTACGGTTCTCACTGTCTTCACCACAGTGCCATCATCCAGAGTGCGCGAGTCTTCAAAAATTTCTGTGTCCATATCTCCAACTCTTCTCTCACCTGATGTTTCCATAATTCTAGTGACATGCTTCACTTCCGGTGTCTTACCCTCTACTATTCTATTTGTGACTGTTTCCGTGACAGTAGCTTTACCACCTTCCTTGCCAGATTCTTTGACCTTCACTGGAATCTTACTCTTCGGACTTGTAGGCTCCGTCGCAAGGTGTACCTCTTCAGCAACCTGAGTACGAACTTTGTCTGGTGACTTTCCTCCAGATTTCTTTTCCGGAGACTTGTGAGGCGCCTTGCCAATCAGTTCTGGTATTTTTGACTTGGGGATCTTGCCGGTGCGCGAGGACTGTGTATCCTCAAGCTCTAGACGAAGATCTGTTTTGGTGGACGGCGTGGTGGTGGATTGGCGTGGGGCGGGAACGGGTTGCTTTGTCGGAGCAGAAGTAGCATGCCTCTCTACAGTCCCATCAATCTCAGCCGAATCATGCCCTGACCCATCCAAAAGGACACGGACAAGAACAGGAACAAGGACATAAAGCATATTGATACACACTAATAATTTTCAACATCTAACCCAGCTGTTGTTGTGGGACTAATGTAAAGACTGAACACGTCTCTCTTACTTTTATATAGGTAGAGTATATATAACATGTATAGATCTGTGTATATATATATATATATAATTGTGGATTTAGGTTAAATTTTAGTTAGTATCAATATTGCACTAGGATTAGTATGTTTCATTTATAAAAAAAACACTCATTAAACAGTGTCTAAATATATGCTTGTATTTTATAGACAGATACCAGCAATTATTTTGTAGCTAACCTAACAACAATGTATTACCAGAAACAGATACAGTAAGTTTAGCATATTCATATAGAATAAAGACTGTTTTCTTCTGACATAGAATAATTATTGCTCCATCTGATTGGACTTTAATTAATGATGTCTCTATGCCTGGTACCTTTTTATAAAATATATGCATGAAGTATCAGTTAGTGTGAAAGCGTCAGCAAGTGCTAACTATGGAAGATAAAGCTAAATATAACTGAGGGCACCAAAATAGTAGTCTGCTAATATATACTGAACTCTTGACCTATGATGTGATTTTTCTTTTTGATTTTTATCAATATTCCCTTTCGTTTTCTCAATATACGTTACCTGGTCGTTTTAGTGGATGCGCCTGATCTGCGAGGTCCTGGGCTCGTCTGGCAGCTTCCTCGGTCACATCTGAAACGTTTAATAATTTCGTGAATACATTGACACTGACCAGGTGAACATTCAAAGCAGTGATTCAACAAAGATTAGATGAGAATGATGTGTTCCCTGCATGACATACCTCGGTTTTCATGCTTCACTAGTCTGTGGTTTCCTGTTAATCGAATGAGAGATATTACTTACTGCATAATAATAAATATGTGATCTCTATTGTTATGCTGTACACAGGTGGTATAATTACACAATGATAAACAAAGTCTCAGTGTGATCGTATGTATGATTTTAAGTTTCGAAATTTGTCGGTTGTTTGTTTCTGTACGGCTGTGTCAAATAGTGAGAAACAGCGCAAATAAAACCTGAAAACATGCAGTAAACTCAAAATAAAAATTGTTAAATCAATGGTAAAACACGAAAAGGCTGAAAATATATTATATAATATGTACAGTGAATGAAGTGTGGGGTCTCTCGTTCTTCCGGTATTGTTTTTAGTTACATCGCTCATATCCAGTTTTGTTTATCTGTCCGTGTCAACGATACATTCGTACCACAAAGTGATCCATCTCCTTTGATCCAATATTATCAATCGAAATGATCGATCGAAGGTAAAATTTGTATTTCATCAAAGTAGAATCGGAAGAGATCCACCCACAAATCTTCAGCATACCATCTTCTTTGATGTAACATAGGGATGACATTAATTTTGTTCCACCTGATCACTATCTTGGTCTGAATGTTCATGAGATTCGTTTAACATGAGGAAACTGAATAATCAACCAGGTGATTATGGTTAGAATCAGAGTTAGAGGTAGTTAGAGAAAAAGATAGAGAGAAATATAATAACGTGGTGCGTGGGGTTATTTCAGTCGCCTCGATACGGCTGGTGTAAACTGAGGTTACGTAAAAGCATTAAACTTAATCAATTAATCATGTTACACACAGCTGGTATGTAATATGTATAACACAACTATTGCAAGGTACCTTTAATGCTACTGTCACTGAACTCCGCGGGGCTGGGTGGTGGGGTCGCCGTCCGCACAGACTTTGTTACGACTGTGGTGACGGTTTGACGTGCGCGAGGCTCAAGGTGCTCTAGCCTGCTCGAAACATCCTCGACTACTCTGTCAGATATTTCCACTAAGCTACGCTTTGTTTCCTTGGGCGGACTGATTTTCTGCGGAATGCGGGAAACTGCTTTACTCTTACCCTCGCTACCTGACCTCTTTAATTCTCCTACTCCCGATAGCCTATCGTGCGACTCCGCTGACTCGGCCACCACGTCTCTAACGCCGTCAGAATCCCTGAGCGGCGACGAAACTTCATAGCTACCCGATTGTAAAGACTCCTCTGACTCACGTTTTGTATCCTCCCAGAATTTGTGTGTAGTGCCTCTGATACCTTCTGTAGCGTGATCGACTTCCTTGGCAATTTTGTGCGAAGCTGACTTCGCACCCTTAACTATGCTCGAGAGGACTCCTTTTGATTTCTTTGATTTTTTCTCTAGCGAACTACCACGCTCTAAGGAACTTCTTGCTGAGCTTGATTCTGAGCTTGCAGATTGGTACTTTGATTCGGATGGACTTGATTGTCTGTACTGATCTTCTAGTTGGGATTCTGTGTTTTGTGCGTCTTCGAGGAACATCGAAGTCACCATTTTGGAATCTGGTAGTGCTACCGAGGTGACGACTTCTGTAGTGTGTTTTATGGGACTCGTTTCTCTGGAAGTTTCTGTCGTGACTTTAGTGACATCCTCGGTTACGTCGTCCGCAGAATGTTTTCCTCCTTTGAAGACTCCCGAGAAAAAGCCACTGGTTTTCTCCTTGGCCTTCTTGCCACCTTTTGCTGTCTTGTCTTTGACGGCTTTGGCCGTATCAGCGACGGCTTCCGCACCTGCAGTGACTTTCTCTTTTACAATTTTAGTGTCTTCTTTGACTTCCTTGGTCACGGCATCCTTGGCACCTTTGGTACCATCAGCTACCTTGTGTGCAGTGTCCTTAGCTCCTTCTACTATGGCTGCGGCGCCTTTCGACACCTTTCCAGCGGCCACTGTTGCAGCGTCGGAAACAGCGTCACGACCGGCAGTAACTTTCTCAACTGTCTGGTCCTTCACTTTTTTGGAAGCATCTGCGACCTTCTGCGCATCCTTGGAAATTTCTTTGGAAATCTTCTCCTGGGTGTCTTTGAGACCCACGAGGGTTTCATTCTTCGCAACTTCAGCTTCCTTGGCAGCTTCCTCTGCGGCACGTCTTGCACGCTCCTCTTCTTCAGCAGCTTCCTGTTTTGTTTCATCCCAGAACTCTTTAACCTCTTCGGTAACCTCATCTACGGCGTGTTTAGCACCTTTCAAGATACCCGACAAGAAACCGCTACCCTTTTCTTTAGCTTTCTTGCTTTCTTTGGCTGTTTTATCCTTTGCTGCCTCCGCAGTATCAGCTACTGACTCAGCTCCCGATACTAATTTCTCTTTTGCAATCTTTGTGTCTTCTTCAATTTCCTTGGTTACCTTATCTTTTGCGTTCTTGGTACCATCTGCTACTTTTTGGGATGCATCCTTTACTCCCTCTGCTATTGCAGTAGTCACTTTGGCTGTCTTGTCACCAGCAGCATCCTTGATAGATTTAGCAGTGTCTACGACCTGGTCCTTCGTATCTTTGATGTCGGCAACTGCCTTGTCTCTAGCATCTTTGACGGACTTAGCTGCATCCTCAGCTGCTCGACGAGCGCGTTCACCTTCTTCCTCGGCTTCCTTACGTGTTTCATCTAAGAAGTCCTTGGCATCATCAGTGACTTCATCGGCAGTTTGCTTGGCACCTTTGAAAATGCCCGATAAGAATCCTCCGGTCTTTTCTTTAGCCTTCTTGGCTTCCTTGGCTGCCTTGTCTTTCGCAGCTTCAGTGGTCTCGGCTACAGCTTCTGCACCAGCCTTGACCTTATCCTTAGCCTTCTTGGCCTCTTTCGCAGCCTTGTCCTTTGCAGCCTCCGCTGTATCGGCTACGGCTTCTGCCCCAGCCTTCGTCTTCTCCTTGAGGATCTTAGTGTCTTCCTTCACCTCCTTGGTTACTGCATCTTTTGCGCCTTTGGCGCCGTCAGCGACTTTTTGTGACGCATCCTTCACACCCTCAACTGCAACTGCCGCACCTTTTGCTACTTTGTCGCTAGCAGATTTAGCAGTATCCACTACGGCATCCTTAGCAGAAACCAACTTCTCCTTGGACTGATCCTTTGCGGATTTAGTAGCATCGACTACAGCCTGGACATCTTCGGAGACTTCTTTGCTAACCTTATCCTTTGTATCCTTCAAGTCTTTCGCAGCTTTCTCGGCGGCCCGTCTAGCACGTTCCTCCTCTTCGGTTGCTTCCTGCTTCGTTTCATCCCAGAATTCCTTGGCTTCATCCGTTACTTCCTCGACCGCATGCTTAGCACCTTTCAAAATTCCCGTGAAAAAGCCACTACTTTTGTCTTTTGCTTTCTTTGCTTCTTTCCCAGCCTTTTCCTTTGCAGAATCGGCTGTATCTGCCACGGCTTCTACACCAGCCTTCGCTTTGTCTTTAAGGATCTTAGTGTCATCCTTCACCTCCTTTGCTACTGTGTCTCTTGCACCTTTGGCGCCGTCGGCGACTTTTTGGGACGCATCCTTCACACCCTCAACTGCAATTGCCGCACCTTTTGCTACTTTGTCGCCGGCAGATTTAGCAGTATCTACTACGGCATCCTTAGCAGAAGCCAACTTCTCCTTGGACTGATCCTTTGCGGACTTAGTAGCATCGACCACAGCCTGGACATCTTCGGAGACTTCCTTGCTAACCTTATCCTTTGTATCCTTCAAGTCTTTCGCAGCTTTCTTGGCGGCCCGTCTGGCACGCTCCTCCTCTTCGGTCGCTTCCTGCTTCGTCTCATCCCAAAATTCCTTTGCTTCATCCGTTACTTCCTCGACCGCATGCTTAGCACCTTTCAAAATTCCTGTGAAAAA
>JARQSV010000387.1:2818802-2891412 GCA_030142285.1 Calameuta idolon
AGCCTTCTTGGCCTCTTTCGCAGCCTTGTCCTTTGCAGCCTCCGCTGTATCGGCTACGGCTTCTGCCCCAGCCTTCGCCTTGTCCTTGAGGATCTTAGTATCTTCCTTCACCTCCTTGGTTACAGCATCTTTTGCGTCTTTGGCGCCGTCGGCGACTTTTTGGGACGCATCCTTCACACCCTCAACTGCAACCGCCGCACCTTTTGCTACTTTGCCGCCAGCCGATTTAGCAGTATCCACTACGGCATCCTTAGCAGAAGCCAACTTCTCCTTGGACTGATCCTTTGCGGACTTAGTAGCATCGGCCACAGCCTGGACATCTTCGGAGACTTCCTTGCTAACCTTATCCTTTGTATCCTTCAAGTCCTTCGCAGCTTTCTCAGCGGCCCGTCTAGCACGCTCCTCCTCTTCGGTCGCTTCCTGCTTCGTTTCATCCCAGAATTCCTTGGCTTCATCCGTTACTTCCTCAACTGCGTGTTTAGCTCCTTTAAAGATACCAGACAGAAATCCACCTGTCTTTTCCTTGGCTTTCTTCGCATCCTTAGCTACCTTGTCTTTAGCTGCTTCTGCGGTATCAGCAACAGCCTCTGCACCAGCTGTAACTTTCTCCTTAACAAGTTTGACGTCTTCTTTAACTTCTTTACTGACAGTATCTTTGGCATCCTTGGCACCATCAGCTACTTTCTGACCAGCTTCCTTGGTTCCTTCTAAGATTGCAGATGCACCTTTAGCGACTTTGTCTCCTGTAGCTTGAGCTGCATCAGCGACTGCATCACGACCAGCTGTTACGTTCTCCACAGTCTTATCTTTAGCTGCTTTGGTGACATCAGCAACTTTCTTAGCATCGTCTTCAACAGCCTTTGCTATTTTATCTTTTGTATCTTTAACGCTAGTCACTGCTTTATCTTTAGCATCTTTGGCAGCCTTGGCTGCATCCTCTGCTGCTCGACGAGCACGTTCAGCTTCTTCATCGGCTTCCTTACGTGTTTCATCAAGAAAGTCCTTGGCATCACCAGTGACTTCATCGGCAGTTTGCTTGGCACCCTTGAAAATACCTGATAAAAATCCTCCAGTTTTTTCCTTAGCTTTTTTAGCTTCTTTCGCTGCCTTGTCTTTAGTAGCTTCTGCAGTATCCGCAACAATTTCAGCACCAGCTTTCACCTTTTCCTTTACGATTTTTGTGTCTTCTTTTACTTCCTTGGTCATTGCATTTTTAGCACCCTTGGCGCTATCTGCAACCTTCTGCGTGGTGTCTTTTACTCCTTCAACAATTGCAGTAACTCCTTCAGTAACTTTTTCTTCTCCAGCTTTAGCTGCATCCACGACAGCGTCCTTTGACGCTTTGGCGTCTTTCGCTATTTTCTGCTTAGCATCCTGTACAGTTTCTACAGTAACAGCAGCCCCTGCTGCAACCTTATCGCTGGTAGTTTTAGCAGCTTCAGAAACAGCATCTCGTCCAGCAGTTATTTTTTCAGTAGCCTTGTCCTTGACAGTCCTCGAGGCATCAGCAACATATTGGGCATCATCAGATATAGCCTTTGAGATTTTATCCTTGGTATCTTTAATTCCAGCCGTCGCCTTGTCTTTGGCATCCTT
Organism: Calameuta idolon; assembly: GCA_030142285.1. Classification (NCBI taxonomy): domain Eukaryota; kingdom Metazoa; phylum Arthropoda; class Insecta; order Hymenoptera; family Cephidae; genus Calameuta; species Calameuta idolon. The sequence continues at coordinate 2,820,399 of JARQSV010000387.1, forward strand.
AGCTTCCTTCGCTGCCTCCGCAGCTGCACGACGTGCGTGTTCTTCCTCTTCCGCAGCTTTCTGCTTAGTTTCATCCCAGAATTCCTTGGCTTCGTCCGTCACTTCCTCCACTGTATGTTTCGCACCCTTGAAGATACCTGATAGGAATCCTCCGGTCTTTTCCTTAGCTTTCTTAGCTTCCTTGGCTGCTTTCTCTTTGGTAGCTTCCGCAGCTTCAGCCACAGATTCTGCACCAGCCTTAACTTTCTCTTTGACGATCTTGGTATCCTCCTTAACTTCTTTACTAGCATCATCCTTAGCTCCTTTGACACCTTCAACTAATTTATGAGTGGTATCCTTAACACCTTCGACAGCTACAGAGGCGCCTTTTCCTACTTGTTCACCAGTAGTCATAGCAGCATCAGAAACAGCATCTTTTCCAGCAATTACCTTATCCACGGTCTTGTCTTTAGCTACTTTCGAAGCATCGGCGACCTTTTGTAGATCATCCGATACCACCTTGGAAATCTTATCCTTGGTCTCCTGAATTCCAACGGATGCTTTTTCCTTTGCAACCTTTGCTTCCTTTGCAGCTTCTTCGGCAGCACGTTTGGCGCGTTCTTCCTCTTCGGCAGCTTCGTGCTTGGTCTCATCCAAAAATTCCTTCACGTCCTCCGTAACCTCGTCTACGGTGTGCTTGGCACCTTTGAAAATACCAGATAAAAATCCACCACTCTTCTCTTTACTTTTCTTCGATTCTTTCGCTGATTTATCCTTAGTAGATTCTGGTGATCCTGCACGACTCGATATTCTTGAGTCAGTCTTAGAATCCTTGCCATTCTTATCCTGATCCTTACTACTCTTTCGTGGATCCTCCAGTACTTCTGTAGTAGCATACTTCAATTCCTGAATGACGTCGCCCTGGGATGATTGTTGATCAGCCTGGAATGGAGATTTATAGACATCTTCAACGTTTGTCGTATTTCGGGTATCATCCAAGAATTTGGCAGTTGCTGCACGAACATCCTCATCTCCGCTATCAAAAGAAATTTCCCTGGATGAACTCTTCTCCTTGGATTTACTTCTCCTCTTGTTCCCAGACTTGGGACTTTTGAAGATCCCAAAGAAACCGCTGCTCTTCTCTTTAACGTCACTGGCCAGATCTTTCACCTCGTCGGCAGTTGCTTTCCCAGCAGCGGAGACATCTTCAGTAATGTTCTCAGCCAGCTTCGTCGCATCTTGGGACACTTCGCTCTTGACGGTTTCTGCTTTACCAGCTACGTACTCACCGCCATGTTTAATATCCTTTGAAACTTGTTCACCAGTTTTCTTGATATTATCCTTGGCAGTATCTAAAGTACGCTGACCCTCAGCGACCATCTTCTTCTCAAGTTCCTCAGCCTCCTTTGATGTATTGTCCTTTATGGTGCCTACAGCGTGACTTATAGTAGTTGCAGTTTCACTGGCCTTGTCCTTGACAGATTTTACATCGTCCTTGATATCCTGGACAATTCTGTCCTTAACACTAGTGGTATCTGGTAGATCAACATGAGCCTCGACTTTGATACCATCCTTTGTCGTACTCTTGAGATCAGCAGCAGCTTTTTCTATATCAGACTGTGGTAAGGATTCAGCAACTTTCTTGGTGTCATCGAAAAATTTGCTCGTGGAAATTCGCAGCTCCTCGTCACCGCTCTCAAAGGACGTATCCTTTGATGAACTCTTATCCTTAGATTTGTTCCTCTTTTTACTCTTCAATTTGGGACTCTTGAACATTCCAAAGAAGCCACTGCTCTTCTCCTTGACATCGTCGGCTAATTCTTTGGCCTCTTCCGCGACTTTATCTTTTGCAGAATCAGCGGCCTTCGCAGCATCCCTTCCAGCTGCTGTGGCAGTATCTTCAATTGTCCTGACATCCCGCTTGACATCTTTGGCAACGACTTCAGCAGTATCCTGGATACCATCCGCAATGTCCCTAGCAGATTCCTTTGCTTTCCTTCCTTCGAGTGCAGCACCGTTAGCCGCAGCATCAGCACCTCGTCTCGCCTTGTCTTCTACCGTCGCGACGTCCTCCTTAACTTTATCCTGGAGAGTCCTGACCTCGTCCTTTCCAGTTTTAGCAAGGTCTTTGACAGCTAATTGTGTATCGTCAGCTAATTCTTTTCCATCGTGCTTAACTTTTTCAACAGCTGTCGCAACGTCGTAAGAAACTCCTCTGATTTTGTCGTTCGGCGTCTCAAAATCTGTCGATACGTCTGTGATGAATTTGTCCCTGGTATCTGCAACAGCACCTGCAGCAGTTTTTGAGTCTAGGATTATAGAGTCCACAGCAGTTTCAGCAGCCTTCCTGGTATCATCCAGGAACTTTGCCGTAGCTATTCTTAGTTCTTCGTCTCCACTGTCAAATGAAGTTTCCTTCGAAGAAGTCTTATCCTTCGACTTGCTCCTCTTCTTGTTCTTGCTCTTGGGACTCTTAAAGATACCAAAGAATCCGCTACTCTTTTCCTTTATGTCATCTGCCACTTCCTTAGCCTCGTCCACTGCCTTGTCCTTGGCTGCTTCTGCTGCCTGACTTACTTCCTTGCCACCAGCTGTTACCTTTTCACTAACAATGTTTGCATCTTTCTTGATTTCAGCAGCAGCTTTGTCCTTTGCATCCTTAATACCAGTGGACATAGATTGTATCCCGGATTTCACTGATTTTTCAACTGCAATAGCAGAATCCTTGACAGCATCTCCAGCTGCCCTGGTACCATCAGCAACTCGTTCAGCACCAGTTTCCAGTTTTTCCTTGGTCTTGTCAATACCTTTTTCCACAGTTTCTTTAGTTGCTTTAGCACCGTCTTTAACAGCTTTTCCAGCATCCGCTGTTTTTTCTGCTATTACTTGCCCAGCAGCAACTGTTTTCTCTTTTAGAATTTCTACGTCATCTTTGACTTCCTTGACGACTGCATCCTTGGCAGCTTTTGTACCGTTTGCTGTCATCTTTGCCACATCCGCAGCTGTATCTGCCACAGCCTGTCCAGCATCCTTAGTTCTATCTGCCACAGCCTGCCCAGCATCCTTTGCTTTGTCTGACATATATTCTGCTCCACTAACCAAACCATCCTTAGCAACCTTAGTGTCACGTTTGATCTCATCAGCTGCTCTCTTTCCAGCATCTTCAACAGTATCCACGGTTTTCTCAACTTTCTTAGCTGTGTCATCAGCAATTTTCTTAGAACTATCCTTAACAGATTCAGCCAAAGATTTTGCACCGTCTACGGTATGATCTTTTATGTCCTTGATATGCTCCGCAGCTTTCTTGGCATCCTTTCTAGTCTTCTCTTCTACCGCTTCTGCTGCTTTCTTCGCCTCTTCAGCTGCTCGGTCTGTGTCCTCTAGAAGTTTATCCTTCTTGCTCTTGGCTCCCTTAAAGAAGCCAAAGAAGCCACCCTTGTCCTTGGATTCTTCAGCAGAATCTTCATTGGACGTAGCAGACTTCTCTTCTGTGGTCTCCACTGTCTGTTTAGTGATCTCCACTGGTTTTGTTCCAGAACCCGTGGTAGCAATAGTCACATGGGCAGTGTCTTTAGGTGTTTCATGTAAAATTTCAGCAATTCTCCTGGAGTCATCCAAAAATTCAAGTGTCGCAGCTTTAGTATCATAAACTGGTGCATGAGAATCCATAAACGGAGGTGCACTAGGACTTGATACATCACTGGAGGGATACTCTGGTTGATGAGTATAATCAGCAACCTTCCTGGTATCCTCCAGGAACATCAAAGTAGCATTCTTAGTGTCCTCGTCGCCGCTGTCAAAGGAAACGTCCTTCGAGTCTTTGGATTTACTCTTCTTAAGTTTTGGTCCCTTGAAAATTCCTGAGAATATCCCTCCGGACTTGTCCTTAACTTTCTTCCCATCTGCCTTATCCTTTCCATCGTCCTGAGGATGCTGTACATTATAGACAACCTCATAAGCAGACACACGCTTGTCCTCCAAAGATTTGTCATCCTTAGAAGGCGATTCCTTTTCAGTCAATTTTGATTCTATTTTTTTAGATTCGGTCTTAAGGATCCCCTTGATCTCCTTAGGCTTCTGTCTCGTGTCATCAAGCCCAGTACTCACATCCTTAACGATCTTCTCATCAACTTCTTTACCTTCCTTGGACAACCTCTCTTTCTCGCTGGCAACATCGTTCTTAAGCTCAGAGAACATAGAGTCCGCGTCAGGATACACCTTGGCGATGCTCCTAGTGACGCCATCATTAGGTATCTCAGTATCCATTTTCGTGTCGAAGAAAACAGTCTGAGTCCTGACAACATCAACCGAGTCCTTGTCTCCCCTGGTGTCCTTATCAGGCTTAACGTCAATCTCCTTCACGACCCCCGATACAATGATCTTACCTTTCTGTACACCACTATCTATATCCTTACCAATGTTGGGTTGACCTGAGGTAACGATTTCCGTTTTGGTCGTCCTGATAGTAACGGTATCCCTATCCGAGGGTTTATCCTCATCACTGCTCTTACCTAAACCAATGACAGGATCATCCTGCCCAAAGTAATGAGTCTGCCTAGCAGGTCCTAGATCTATGATAGTCTTACTCAAAACAGGCTCGAACTCACGAACCGTGGTTGTCTTGGTAACAACAGTCTGACCGGTGGTAGGATCACCCTGGGTGGTAACCACTGTCTTCGTAGTAGTAACACCAGAACCTTTGGTACCACCGTCCTTACCACCAATAACGCGATGTTCCTTTATCATTAGTGGCTCGATATCGGGTTCCTGATCCTTTCTCTGACCTGACATCGGGTCAGAGCCTTTGATCGGTATAATAGACTGTTCTAATATAGACAATTGTGGCCCTACAGCACCTTCTGCCTCTTTACACTCTCGCACATCGTCATCGTAAACCACCGACCACCCTTCCTTCGCTAACCTCCCCTTCTTTCTCTCAGCGTCTTGTATAACACCTGTTAATTAAGTATTACACATTTTAGCCATCTAAAAACTAGTCATCAACAAGATATCATCACAATTTTTATATCTTATTCCATCATCATTAGTGTAAGCTGGCTTGGCTTGATATTTTACTCGCTGTTCGAGCTGCTGTTAGGCTTCCTTAGAAATTTCTCTTTTTTGATTTTTTTTTTTAATTTTTATCTTTTGTGCATAGTGTATGTGCTGGGGAGCAGCCATCGTGATTTAGCTATTATCTCGAGGCGACTACTCTGTTGGAACTAAGTTTCCTCATTTGGAAAATAAGATATGTAAAGCATTAGAGAAAAATATTCTTCATTAATCAAACACGTCTCGTGAAGTGACTCGTGAGGATGCATAACGCATACGTTAATTGGACACTGTATAAGAGAAAACTGTACTGTGTGAATACAGTGGATTCTATTGATATTGACTTAAGAGCAAGAACAACAACAATAACGATGAACGAGAAAGTTCGGTTTGCGAAAGTAGTTAAAATTAGTCTGCTCTCATTTAGTAGTTTTAATGAAATTTCACAAAACGAATTAGTGTATCTCATAGTAAAATGCCTATCTATTGTGAGAGTACTGAGACCGAAGAAAAAAAAATATATATATATGTAATATATAATAAAAAATCTGTATCGATTGTGAAATTAGTTCAAAACAGCAGAGTAGCGAAAAGTTCGTCTTGACTGTGACAGCTGCTCCGTGCGCCCACACAGAAAGGCTTATTTTCATGCAACGGCAAAATAATTGCAGCGTGAACCTTTCTGGAAACAAAAAAGTTAAACGAGGGAAAAGAGCGATATATAGCATTAGGAGGTATAAAGCGAAGTAAAAAAAAAATAGTTACTGCAAAATTCAAAGAAAAAAAGTTAAAACTGAAAAAAAATCAGTTTCAAGCAAGCCTTAAGTCTCGAAGAGATCTCCACCGGGCTCCAGAATCCTGCTTTAGTGAAAATAATAAACGACGATCGACAATGGTTAGGGTCGTCGTAGAGCAACCACTCTAGAGAATATTCAGCGCACCTTAATTATCTTTTTGTCAGGATAAATGCTGCACAAGCGACATGTTCCTTACGTCAACTGCCCGCGAATCTTGTTCACGGTTATTAGTGCTTTTCTAATATATACATAATAGACACAGTAAAGACTGCTGACAAACATTGGCAACTCATCGAATACCAGTCGTCGACGAAACTGGTGAAATAAGGAAAATATAAATCAATAGCAAAAACTGTGAACGCGACTCCAAGGAAGCTAAAGTGCCATTGTTAGAATCGTTAAGAGTAATTATAACCTTGACGATACACATTGATTACCGATCATGCCATAGAAATTTTCCTAATTGGGGAAAAAAGAGAACAGGAACGATATCTTCTGGATGGATGATCATTTTTTGTCCTTTCTTCTTCTTTTCATGGACAGTTACGACGTTCGGATCTTTCGTTTAGATATTAGAAGAAGGAAGAGATGAAGAAGAAAAAAAGAAAAAAAAATCTGCTGCTAGGCAAAGCCAGGCTCCTCAACCCCGTTAATCCTTAATTAAAATAAAGGCGCCCAACTTACCCGATACTATTTTGTTCGCGTCTGCTATCACCCTCTGGCGTTTTTTGTTATCGTCGTCAGGCTCGTCGATTAATTTTTTCGTCATCGAATCGCTCGCGTTACACTTGTGCTCGATGAAATCGGCCATCACGTCACCGAGCTCTTTCTCGTCGCTGGCATATTTGTTTTTGATGGGGGTCGAGGTACCATTGAATACAGTGCCGTTTGTAATTGTGACGTGCTGATCGGCTGTGGGTGCAAAAGCAAAAAAAAATGTGTCTTCGGTACAATAGTGAAATACACACAAAAAACATACAAAGCGCGCATCTCGATTAAAGCCGGATATACAAATATTTTTGAAAAAATTTTCTATCGTCTCCTACTATGTACAACACCAGATGACAAATACAATAAGTATCTCTCAGAACACACTAGCAGGTGAGTCTTAAGAATTTTGTTGTACAAAATAAAATTTACAAGAATAAATTATTACGTTTAGAACGTCACTTTATCAGTGCGTCAAATATAAACAGATTTGGTTTACCGTTTCTGGAAAACAGACTCCCCATGGCTAATTGTCATTTGCACAAAGGGTAGAACACTTTACCGAAGTCTCTTATCGACGTTAAACGAGCACAAGAGTAATAACCGTTAGCTCATTAAAGGAATGCCAGAGAAAATTAGTGTAACAATTAATCGTTATCCGGCCAGAACGATTTTACGTGCTGCCAACTTGACGCGACACTGAACGAGCAATGAGTAAAGCCTGGGTGTCTGCTGTGATTCGGTGTGTCATACTTAGCAATGGTACGGATTAGCGAATGGTATATAAGATCACTGATGCAAAGTGAACAGTGACATCATGCCACTTGCTATAGCTTCTAATAGTTCACAGGATGCGTTACCATTGCCAATTATTAGAAATGGTGCGAGAGAAATTATGCCTGCCCAAAATTCATGAGATAATAGCTTTCGTGACTGGCGAATATCACCCAGTTAAAAATAGAGATACAACTCGTCCTTGGTAAACTGTATTTCTCATTAATTATCTTTAGAGACTCGATCTCTATATCTTTGTAAGGATCAAGCACGTCTCAGGACGTATCGTGCATTTATGGAATTCCTATAGACTTAACTCATCGATATTTACATTTGGAATTATGTTAATTCGAAAGTTTATGTCCTCCGATACTCGCGGACTGATCTTTTAACGAGTATCTTTGAACATCTCTTAGAGATTTAATATAAATATTTCTTCTCTCTTTTTTTTTTTTTTTCTTCGCACAATACTCACTTTGTTTGTGGGATATCGTGCCGGCAGCGCTAAGATCCTCCACGGACTCGGAATCCTGTAATGAGAAAATTACTTTTATCATTTATCTTGACTAATATTAAAATTCCTGACAGACGAGGCAACAAGCTGAATTGACTTATTGGACTGAGAACTTCTGAACTGTCGTTATTATTCGTGTGATTTGGATGACTTCTCAGAAGGCAATTTAAGCTTGTTATCTATTGTTCTTAATGATTTGGAATATACGTTTATAATGGAGAAAATTAATATCGCTATGTAATTACTAAGCGACCCCATTCTTTAGAAAATGATAAATTCTTCGTGGTAATCGTGACACAGTTTCAGGCTTCTCGTGAAATTAAAGGAAGTTACTCAACCTTCGTCATTCAACGTTCAAGGTTTGAAAAATGTGAGAAAACTAGTTAATGAATCATTCCACGTAATTTCTTGTGAAGTCAACAAGACAATTACTCGGTACTATGAATATTATATCGGCGAATTATTTTAATTAACGCTCACCTTCATTCTGTCAGGTTCTTCGTAATCTGGGTCCATTTTTGGGTCCATTGTGGCGTCTCGTCGTAGCGACGTGTCTCTAGACGGACCCAATTCCTCTTTCAGAGAATCAAAACCAGGCTGATCAAGCCTGACTCTAGCGACTGCCTTCTCGACATCATCAGTCACCAGTTCCACATTGAATATACACTTTTTCACAATATCCTCACGACCTATTTTGTTGAGGGCTTTCTCCAAAGTGTTTCCTGAAGAAAAACAAAATATTCACCAGTTATAAAAAAAAGAAATAGTACTACGACACAATCAATCACAGAAACGGATATCAGATAAAGATGTTAAATCGACAGTATAACTTCCTGTCAAAGGTAAACAAACCTCGAGCAATCTTAACTTCCTGTTTGGGAGACTGTGTCTTTCGAAAAATTAACAAAAGCTCACTAACGTGAGAATTAGTGGCAGTGTTTTCATACTCTTGATACAGCGATATAAACATTTTCGGTCGGCTTGAAAAATTCAATTACAAAGCAAATCTCCAAATGCACCTGACTTTTCTGTCGCGAGTCCTGTTTTAAATATAGAAATTTTTTTTTGTTTTTTTTTTTCCAAATAAATCTCTACATTTATACATCAGTTGTAGTCCTCTATTCGGTACACAATGCACAATCAAGAACTTATGAGCTTGTCTATAAGCTTCCTTCTCACATAAACTATAAATAGTAACACTTTTACATAACGGACTGTATTATTTAAAATGTATCACGATTACGTGATTTAAAAAAATTTGTATTCAACGTCCGTATAACGAGCCACCTCACCACTGCAGCTTCAGCAATGGCCTGCCGCGAAATGTTCGAGCAATGTTGTTATTTCTTCTGATTATAGTAATGATGCAGCTGCGTTGTAGTGGGGGAACGGCGACGGCGATTAAAGTGATCGTAAAAGAGAGAGAGAAAGAGAGAAGAGAGAGAGAGAGAGAGACAGATGAGTTTATGTCAAGCATAGTAATGCGTGATGAGATCATCAACTACGTTTCTGCACAGATTCCACACGTGTGACTCAATGGCCCCACTGCGTTCTTGTTTATTTCACCTTGCTGTCAAACTGGTTTTGATTCACATCGACGCCAGGGTGTCCATTATTTTTTTTTCTCTTCCTATACCCCCAGGCAATAGACACGAAATCGATGACGTACCTAGTGCCAGGAGTTAGCGTGACGACTCTTACAAAATCTATTTATCAAAGTGCAGTGACTGACGTCACTTGGACGGCAGATGAAAAGTATGCGATGGCAAAATTCACGAGTTATCATGTCACTTTGGCAAGAGCAAATAGCTGCGATTGCCATTATTAAAGAGTCGTAATTAATCATTAAGGTCTGATGCTAATCAAGTATCTCAAGAAATGATCACCAGATGGAGCTAACGAGGACGCATCGTGTATCTTTGATTTTTTAGGCTTAGGATGCGGAATCGATAACTTCCTGTACTCGAGCGACGTTCTAACTTTAGAGTATAATATTTGAATGATAAATATCTATGACCCTGAGACAAGACTCGATGATAATAATTAAATTGATTGCACGTGTTCTGTATTTGCCAGCAACGTAATACGAGGTATTAGCGAACAGGTTTATTTTATCGTAGAGCGACATAATAATTTTAAAGACTCACCTGTGGCTTTGTTACCATTATCTTGCCAGAGCTTAAACATGGCGGCAGCCTGCTGTGCCGGCTTTCCAGGATGCTCCTTCTTGATCGCGTCGACGTCGTTAGGAGGAATATTTAATTCCTCTGCTAATTTCACCCAATCGGTGTCCAATAAGTTAGCGATGTCGGTCAGTCGGATGGTTGCCCTATGTATGGCATCCGGCCTACCTATAAATCATAGTCAGAATAATAAGTATAATATATTAAATACTCTTAATAAAATATAGTCATATTGACATACTGATTCCGCCGTCTCGCAGAAAACTATAATTCTTCGACAACTCTAGAAGGTCCAGCTCGGAAACCGCGGTATCCGGTGATATTTTCTCCGGAAGCAGGATGTTCAGCGTACAGATAGGCGTCTGCGAAGGTTCTCCCTTGGGAACCTTTGGTTCGCTCATGAACATAATGCGACCCATCATATCCGCTGCGTCAGGGTCCTTGACCCTGGCAGTGAAGGGCACTCTGTTCTCCTTGAAGGCTCTGAAGGGTAGCTGAAGTTGTTCACCGCTCTTCAATACAGGCACTAGGTTACCAGCGAATTCCATGTACTGCGTTTTACCCTCCAGTACCTGGACAATTGATAAAAAGGACAAAGCGGTTTATCACGCGAATTCTCACCCAATGATCAAAAATTAAAATAAGCATTCGTTCTCCATATAATTCACCTCGACGTCTCGACTCTTGGCTACTTCTGTGAAGTGTTCCTGGTGCTCTAACGTTTTGTCCTCCTTGTCGTCTGTCATGCAGAAGACACGCAGTCTGGCCTCGAGCGGATCAACGCGTTTTGCAAATACCACGAATCTAAGGAGAACCATAGAGACATTTGCAATGAGAATTGCACTGTTTATTAATAAAATTTTAATTGCCAAACGGAACTTACTTCGCCATGAATGGCACGTGGGTTGCGTGGGTGTAGAGTTCCGTGGCCATTTTTGTAGCTTCGGATATATTCCGGCAATCCATTAACCAGAAGCGGGCTGATACGGTCGTTGTGAACGAAACGCAATCCTTGACGAAGGTCAGTGGCGTCGACCCGGTGACGTCCTCCCAGACCGCCCGAGACTGACCCCCTGAACGACATACATGTCAAGTCCAATAACATTATTAAAATATGTCCGTGCTGTTAGTACGCTGATGGCAGGAGTGTGATATTATGTGTACAGTATGTGGATAAGTCATTATTGTGTTAAAGACATTAAGTACAGTTCAATGATACAGTATCTGATCCCTGGAGTTCATTGACACAGGCCTCAAAGCATCAATAACAGTTGTATCAATTAATTTTTATCGTAATTAACTGTTACAATTAATTATTATAATTATCATCATCTTTGAACTGTACTTAGATACCGCCGATCGCGTTTTTGTGCCTTGTCCAATTTTTACGTGCTTCATGTCACGTGAGAACAATGGTAAGAGTTAACACGTGTCCTTCGAATGATAATGCTTGCGAAAATATAGGAAATCAACATCCACATCCCATAATAATCGTGTAAAAAGCAACGTGTGTTTATGGTGGCATTTTAAGCGTTAAATTATAATTCAATTAACTAGTGTAATTATTCGGTAACGAAGCTCTGTAAATATATATCTTATGTGGTATACATGTTATCATTTAGCCATCTTTCATTTGTACCATACAGTAAAAAATTGTATGTCTTTCTACAATCGGCATACAGCAATTAAATTTTTTTTAATTTTTCTTATTCGTCTTACATCGATCATGATTTTTAATTGACTGTCAAGGGAGTTTTGTGATAATCATCATTGCAATGTACCGACGCTGAGCATTCGTTATATCAGTTTGGAGGACAATTTGTTATCAATGTTATCATCATGTACAAAGTCATATGTCTATGTATCTATAATCGAAGCAGTTTACCAGTCAAACGAATGTGCTGAAACATAAACTATTAAGTTGAGTACAATGAGCTAGAATTAGTAAAAAGTTTATCTACGTTAATTAATGATCCATACCTAACTGACTCAATCCTAACAATACGCAAGCATTAACAATGAATCACAACAAGATATGTATACAACAATGGTACTCAACAACATTTTCTTTTCTATGAAACATGCAGCTACCAACTGCCTTTCGAATCTCTGTCCGAGAATAAATTCCAAAAATTTGGTATTCCTCGAAATTAGTTTACAGACAGAAGCATCCGTATTTCTATCATTTAATAATATTGCCAAGGCAATTGAAATCTTCATTGATAAAACTGCAAGATAACAGTATCAAGAGACTCTTATGCTCCAGAATGAAGAAATCTACAAGAACTATTCTCGTAAAATGAATCTTGGATACTCAAGAATCGCCTAGTATTACAAAAACAAAAATTTCTACCTAAACCCAACTTGTTCAACTAATAGTTAGAAGATGACAAGGAATTTCTTGCTTTAAGGATTTCAAAATGCTTCTCATTTCATCCTATAAGAGCTCCATATTAAGACTAACTATTGTCATGCCTGCTATGTGTATTAGAGAATACAGAAACTAAATTACCAAAACAAAGAATCTCTATTACGTCTATAATCGGTTAACTTTGTCAAGGTAGTCTCGAACTTCTCGGCAAGAGATTGTCCAGTAAGATGGCCTGCTGCTCTACAATGTTACGCGCAAGCATATATTACCAGTTATGCTGCACAGGAGCCTAAGTGTCGGTGCGTCTCCTGAATATTGATTGATCATGCCTTTGTTGGCAGCTTGAGGCACAGGTATAGTCAAAGTGATAGGTTTGTGGAATTTTCTGCGACGTGGTTCCACCGTTACGATTGGAGACACGGCGACACGGTTCCCCAGAAGTTTTGCTACGAGTTCAGCAGGTATAGGATGCGCCTGAAGAGAGAGAGACAGAAGAAAAATGTATATACGACTATAAAGGAGAAAAAGATTTAATATGATTCAGAGTAAAATACAAATTCATACCTGGAGACCAACTCTGATCTTCTTAGTGAGTGCAGCTGGTGGGAATACAGCCTGCACCTGGGGAACTGCCGATGAGGATACAGTACCACCTTCGGGACCAACAGGATGAACTTCCTGTCTGATACGCGAGACTACAGCAAAGTAATGGGGAAAGTCTACGGTGAGGATTCTGACAATTCGCGACGTTTGGAGATCCTCCAGCTGGCTCAACTCTGTAACGACGAAGGAGGAAATTAACGGTGAGTAATGAATTTTATATTTTAACGAGAAAAATCATCAAATTTTAATTACCTTCGCCCTCGAAGCTCTCGTTAAGCACATCCTGGACAGCCTCCTCGCTGGCTTCCAGGGTATGCTCGCGCCAGGTTTCTCCATTGTCTGAACGTAGGATCACGATTTCTCGTTCCTTTCCACGCAAGGAGGCGAAGTGTGGCACCTCGATGATTACAGGCCTGTATAAAATGTTTTTTTTTTTTAACACCCAAACCACGAACCACTGTAGATAATCATCCAATCGCATTCAATCTTTATGGAAACTCCATGACTCACCCTAAGAATTTGGCACCGACTGGTCCAAGCTCGAGAATCCTGCTTGCCAACGCTTCGCCCTCCATCAACGGAGGAGGGTTCGTGAGTTTGTCCCTCTTGAGATACCTGCAGGTCACCCTCATAGGCATCGCTGCCTTACGTGGTGGCACTATCACCCGGACTCCGCTGTGACGGCAGCCACGCATCGCACCACCTCGTGCATCCACCAGGAACGACACCAGGAAACTGTTCGTACAGAAAAATTCATTAAAATCTACATTTGACTAAAATAAATACACGAGTTCTGTAACTTGTCCCAGATATATTAGTAATTTTGTCCAAGATAACGAATTTTTCAAAAAGCAAATCTATTTATAGCCTTGACAAAAAAATTTTTTTTTCAATTTTTCTACACGACGAACGAAAGTACTCCAAACGTCAACGGAGACAAGTCACAGAAATATCTGACACGAGGGAGACGTCTGTAACTTTTCAATCTGTAAATTTTCCACAGCTCGTGTATCTTGTGCTTCTAATTAATTAGCAACAATCATCCCTAATTAGCCAACCAGCGTCGCTTCCACAAAGAGATAATTCAAGTTGAAAGCAGTCTTTAAGCATGTCCTGAAAAGTTACAGTTACGCAAAAAGCTTAAAAAAGAGTATATAAATGACAAGTATACAAAGAGACAATAAAAATAAAATATATATACATATATAATATGTACATATTTACAAAAGGCCAATTCACATTAAGTCGTCGTATATGTCCACGTTTAGCTCGATTTAACGCGGCAAATATTTCTCTACGTAGAAACGGCATTAAAAAAAAAATGAAAAAAAAAAAAATCCCGCGTACCGTATCTTAGGCTAATTTTTAACGACTACATTTTTAGTGACTAAATTTTTAATTCAATTATATACGGTGCTCGGATTTTCAGTGCTTTAGGGTCTCGTTGGTAGTACGTTAGCACAATATCGTCCCTTTCGGAAAATTACTGCACTAGTCTCGTTAAGCGATCACGACAGCAGCGAGATCATTGCGGCCAACGTCAAGCCAGACCGAGAGAAAGAGATAGAATAAAAATAGAGAAAGATATACATACATGTATATATATATATATATAGAAAGAGGCTCGAACTATGAAAAAGCTTGAATCATTAAAATAGTGTCGTTTTTCCTGTGTAAGAGCAATGATTTGTCATTGACGTGAGTTAGTGAATATCGATAGATGATGATTTGGCCGTAAAATTATTATATCATTGAGTGACAATTGTGTATTCGATCGGTACAATGCTAAGTCGTAGGTGCTGATATATGTACGACTGATGATGGTAAAATGATACGATGACGTGGTGGTGTAACTGCACTAGAAATAAAAATCAGAGCGATGCCATAATTAAATTAAATAACAAAGGGTACATATGTACGCATAGCTCTAGCAAACACGAAATATACAGTATGACAATATCTAATTAAATGACTTGCTGTCTACGGCAACGAAAGTGAAAAATAATATAATCATTGGATCACGTAGTGAATACATAATACATTGTGTACGCGATAATTGAAAACTTCATTACGTATTTTACATAGGAGATAAGTACAAGACTTTTATTTCCACGTTATTACTCATTGTGTTTACGCTCTTTCGCTTGTATATTTATAGGTTAGCTTGACGGTGGGGCAATATAATTTCTGTCAATGACGCGCGGAGGCTTTTAAAAGACGCAACAGAATCCCGCGGGCACATTCCTAATTTACCGACAGAGTAATAACGTGGAGATCAGTGACCGACTGATGAATGCTCGATGATATTGATACACGGACCGTTGGGAAGTTAGCGCGGTAAAATAAAAATTAATATGTTTATATGCCTAAAAAATGGCTCCTTAAATACACCATAAGTTTCCGTAATTACTCCGCCGCTATTGCGTAACGATTAATAAATATTAATTAAAAAAAAATTTCATTTTTATTAAAATTCCAAATGACAAAGCAGATTTTGATGATAATCTTGATGAATTAATTGCTTCTGATTTGCTCCTGATTGCTCCGCAATTAGTCTTTTATTTAATTAAATCATCTTTAAAAAGTAAAATTTGATTTTCACTTAGATCGATTGCAAACGTAAACAATATAATTGGTTTGCAAAAACACCTTCAACAGCTGCGTTCGAATATCATTGAAGGAGCAGTTTTTTATTCATTATAGAAATATAAATTTTTATTTCCCAGCGCTAACTTCCCGACGGTGATACACGGATGTAAATGAATTAGCCAATCCATAAGCGGTCCTCTCATTTGAATCTAATTTTAAATTAAAGACTAATGGAAGCCGTTTTGGCTCATAAATAATACAACGATGAGATGATTACGAATTCGCCATATGTATTCACTGTGCGGCTACTGATGCTGATTATTAAATAAATGATGATCTCTCTCAAGTTGAAGGCTGGGAACGAGAGGCGGTAGAAAAAAAAAATAATAATTCAGCAGCTACTTTGTATGGGTACGACGAGGAAGTGCAGCGAGAGAGTAAGAGAGTGAACAGAGACAGAGAGATCAAGAGAAAAAAAAAAGATAAATAGCAAATAGATAAGGCAGGGTATACGCAAAATAACACATAGAAGTATATGTGAGCAGAATGAATGATGAAAAGAAAGCCGGAGGCTAAGATTTCAAGAGAAGTTCACTTACTTTCTCCATTGTGGAATTCTGCGAGTAGCGCAAATAAAATAACAGAAAGGATCGGAAACAAAATAAAAACACGCGTTAGTATTCATTCGTCAATAAACATGAAAAGTGAGAGATGGCACAGATGATATCGTGGCGCTACCTTTATCTTTTTCTACCTATCGATGAGAATCGATCGATTCTCGAAGTGAAACGTCGTCGTCGTGATAGTCATCGAAATTAAAATTTTTTTTTTTTTCGCAAATAACATTGTATTTATTTCCAATATCCTGATTCACGTTATTAAAACGTCCATTAAATTCTCTCACTTCGAGAATCTTCGCTTTTTCTCTCCTTTCTTGTTTTTCCTTCCTCTCTTTTAATTCCAGATACGTACATAGCCTATCCTTCTGTATAATGTATGTACAATGTAGTTATACAAAACAATTATTAATTATGTATTATAGTGGAAATCAGTGGTGCGGTAATTCATTCACACTGTTGCACTATAGGGGTAATGTATAATTAGCTTAAATAATAATAATGACAATAATACATTATAAACCTCGGGGCATAGTGAAAACAGTCTACCAGGTTATTATTGTAAAACGTACATCTGGTAACAGCCACTAAAAGCGACAATCTTCTATAATCAGATAAATTAGGAATATTATTAATATAATTAATATTTTTTTTTTAATTCTAACAAACCGATCGCTGACGATCTTCAATCGTTACCTTCTTGCGGGATCTATAGTTATACCTTTAATGAAAAAACAAAGTCCTGTGGAATGACGTGGGGATATCAATGGAAAAAAAAATATCGATCGCGAGACGTCATTTTCGAAAATAATAATATCGCAAAAACAGCAAGGTGATTGGTATTCGTGTTATTGCAAGAGGTCACAAGGTGACGTGTGATAAATAAAATTAAATATTTGTCTCTGCACCGAGGTTCTTGTATGCGATGACGCGAGCTTCCGCAATGGAATTAACGAGATGCGTTTATATATAAATATTTATAGTGATATATTTCAATAGATATAATACAGCGAGTCAATTGGTGTATATGAGAAAGAGGACGGAAGAAAAATAATAAAGGAGGAAGTTCAAGGGCAGTGAAGACGAAGAAAAAGAAGAAACAGATAAATAATCGAGAGCGATAGATTTTCATTTTTGTTTTTTTTAGCATTTTTTTTCTTGGCACTCCTTCTGCCTTATGTTTCGGAACAATTAGCTTTGCCAGAGGTGAAATTAAGAATGAAGGTAATTTAAAGAGAAAAAAAAGAATGGGTATAGTGTACCTGTCCCTCCACATTCCTTGTCCTTTTGGCACGATACCAAGGGCTGCCAGCGACGTATTTAAGGACTCTAGTGACGCGCTATTCTCAGAACAAAACTGCTTGTGATTATTCGGAGCCAGCGTCCCTATAATCGTGCTCATGCTTTTTGTTGCCTCGTGCATTGCGAAAAGAAAGTCTTTCGTGTTCGTTTTGCGTGTTATTAATTTTCAAATTAAAAAAAAAACTGTCATACAAATGTAACAAACGCTAAGATAAATTCTTGTACTACTAAAGTGCTACGGCAGTCGCCAATGGTGGTGAAGATGAATGCGATAAATGACGTATAGACAGATGAATGAAATACTGTGTGAAAGTCTCGTGTTAGAGATAAAAGATTTTCAAAGAGAAAAATCTAACATCGCACTAGGTACCCTATCTCCCATCCGTCAGTGATCCAATTTCGAAATTACTTTTGACATGTCTTGCTTCTTGTTTGTGAAGAGATAAAACAAAAAAAAGTTGATAATTTCTTTACGTACGCTCCAAATTCACGTTCACGAAGACACGGACGCGATGCGTTATTTACGGTGTTTCCGTTAACAAATGACATAGTGGTCGATTAAAAATATTCCGCGTTAATTCTGTTTCACGAAATACAATGGCTGAGATGCGCAGAACACGAGTCGTCTGCGTCGACTGCACCTTAGTCCTGAGGTTAATCGAACGAACGAATATATCGTCGGTGCATTGATTAGAATCAGTGGTAAAATGTGACTTACTGTATTATCAATTGATATTCGTAACGCGATGCTCTTAGTTGGGAATGTTCATTCAATATTCATTCGTTAATTCATGACTTTCACAAGCTCCGATATTACAGTTGTGCAAGATGCCAGTATGAAGTCTTTCAGACATAACAATGACTTTGAGGTTAATTCTTAAGAATTGACACTTATTGAATATCTTTATATACGGATATGTCAGCAGCTTTGACAGCTCTATATGTATATTTATTTTTTACGATAAAGGCAAAGCGTCAGTTTCAATCCTTTCATTGAATTACTCAACGTGAGGTTGATCAGCGATGACGTTTCGAGTAAAAATAATACGTTATTTCAGTATGGAATGACTCGTTACGTGGTGATACTTCTCAAGCTAATTCTCTCAACTCGCTTACGGCGTAATATACACCTTGTCCATCTACTACCGGACCGGTTTTGTTGCATTCAATAGGAAATAATTATGAATCATTCGTGAGCAGTGGTACGTATTAAGATTCATAAAGGAATTACTCAAAATTCATGCCAAATAACAGTCACACAGCGTACGCTCTCATAGAGAAGGAAACCAAGGTAACGTTGTCATATGTGGTCTACCATTTTTCTTATACTAGAAATACGTGCAATTTGAGTTTTTTAAACTAGGGATTTTAAAAAACTATAACAATATAGTACGTTAAGTTGTAAACTGATTGATCTTTGGCAGAAAAACCACATAATTCAAAGTAGTCTGCACATGACATGCTGGGAAAAAGCAGGCAGGCTGCATACAACAATGTTACCGTAAAACCATTTTTGTCCTGATTTAAAAAAAATTCCAAGTGTCAAATGCTGGAGGAGTGTAGTGAAAAAAATTGGGCAAAGTTTTCATCACTCAAAGAATTCAACTCTTGAAGAACTATCCCATGACATAAAGTCAAGAAAATTTTGCAGTGCAGCGCAATTTTAAGGATACAAAGGTGCTTCATTTCCAGTGAATGACTTTTTTGTCTCAAGCCAAAGAAAAACATAACGAAGAAGAAGAATAAGTGAGATAAAATAAAACTAATTATATTTTAAAATTTCTCTAGTTGACCTGTTGTGTTTGACCAGGTGACTTTACCTGGCCATTCCAAAAAATCCAAGAAGAACTAATGAAAACTATTATTGTTAGAGAATAGAGCAAGCAGTCTTTCACCAGCACACACCAAATCACACTATAATACACAATAAATTATTGTTTTAATGTAAAGCTATAGTGATATTTACAAAAATAGTTCAATGAATTATTGTCACTCGTAGTCTCTTGTGAAACTTCTTTAGCGAATATTTAGACTCCTTCTTAACACCATATATTCACGGAATGAATTAATAAGACAAACAATGATTGAATCATTATCATCGTACGAAAGAGACTCATTATTTAACATAGTCAACAACAATGGGTTCAACATTGACATAAAACCAATTACAATAATTAAGTTATCTCGTAGTTCATTCAATGAATAATGTGACTGTACTTAATGAACGTGTGTGTACAAAAGTATTTATCAATTATTCACACGCAATAATAAATTCCTAACTTCACTCAAGTCACTGTCAATATATCATAACAACGATTATCCAAATGAGATTATTATGAGATAAACTGGATGCACCGCAAATGCATAACTAAATACCAAATATTTTTTTTGACTCAAGATCAAATATAATCTCACAACGTTCTCAAATTTTTAAATACTCAACGAATCTATGTATTCGTTAATCACAATTGTCAATATCAAAAAAGAAATTCTCCATAGAGTAATAAAAGTCCTACAAGAACCGTCCAAATTATTAATACAGCTACGTCGCTAAGTCTGGCTGTAATAAATAATTAAAGCAAAAGATACATACCCAACGTGTACCGGATGCCTATTGATGTCAACATTATCCGGTTTGAGATTCACAGCATTCGATCGATGGTAACTCTCCTTGGTAATCATTTCTGTAATGGTGGGTGCTGAAATAACAAGAAAAAATCAACATTGACTCGTCAATCTAAATTCCTGATATATCAAAGATTATAGATAGTATTAACAAAGCCATGAATAAACCATTGACTTACTAGAGGCGAATGATTGATAAAAATGTATAATTAATAAATAAGAAGACAGTATGTAAATAATGATGAATTACTGAGAAGAGGATAAGCTCCAGTCTTAAGGTTGCATAAAGTATCTAGATCACAGCCAGAAATACTTCCTGTATTAGAAAACTGTCATCAATGACATTGACTCTATAAATAGGAATGCTCTATGGGTCATTAGATTGAATCTATAGTTGCTTTCAATACCAACTGGATGAACTCACCATTAGAATGTCGATTATCTCTCTCATCGTCAGTGACGTTGACGCGCATGGAATCATCACCCATTGACTTCATGTCATCAACTGTCATGTAGCGGTATTGTTGCTGATCGCTGAGCATCGGATCCTCGCCTGAAACAGGTCGCTTCATGAGTATACAAGAAGAAAACCAGGCAATCTTAAAGCAATTAGTAAAGCGTCAGAAATATCTGACACGACACCTTGACAAATATTTTTGTGTCCATTCGACCATTCGGATAAAGGTACAAGTCTAGGAATAGATTAAAAAAAATAAATATCATGATAGAGAGGAAACATAGATAATCTAAGTAAGTATAATGAGCTGTGTAAAATGGTGTGCATGAGCATGAAAATCGCAAAAACGATAATAAAACAATATTTATGAGCGAGGCAAAAAGAAATTTCAATAGTTGCCACCAATGTTAATATGATTGGTAAATAGTTAAGCCGAAGAAGCAGTATATATATATATATAATCTATATATATATACATACATATATATAATGTTTATTAAGTTTCTAGCCAGTCCTTTTTTTTATATCTCGTATCGACACCGTTCCAAAGCGGGATTCGATTGCCTCGTGTTCCTAAGATTTTTTAACACAAAGCAGAGACCCGTCCATCAGCCGATAGGCAGAAAATATTTTGAGACTTCGTTTTTCACGGCTATTCTCGGCCTTCCTGAGAGCTTTCTCGTTCCGTAAGTCCTACTCATCTAACTAGCCTGAGATTAAACAAACGCAGACCCCTTGTATCCATTTATATAAAATCGAGTTGTTGGTCAACAATATTGTACGACTGTAAGATCAGATATTAGCTTGAGAAGAATTTTTTTTTACCATCAAACACATGTTTTGCTTCTATTCTTGCTTAATAACGATAAAATCAATAATTTTATTAGCAATCGGTATCTTGTACTTGCTATCGCTAAATTAGCTTCTTATCAATAACGTATTACGCACGACGCATTTTGAAATGTTGAATAACACAGTCGACTGGATTTATCAATTGCTTCATTTTTCGTAATTTTCAAATTTACAGAAAACGGCAAGATACTCCATGTGAGCTAAGAGATATTTCAGGAACGTGCGTTACTAATTATCCAATTGATGATCAGCCCACAAAATGAACCCACGCTCAATGACATCACGTAGATTAGATATCATACAATTAGAATTATCAAATATGCTAATAATTAGCACGCTTTCGAAAGATTTAAAAAAAAATGCAATTTATGCTCTATCCAGTTCGTAGAATTCATATTGTTCTAATTACCAAAGCGATAGACGTCGAAAATTACATTGACGATTTCCAATACCGCACGATGCGTTTGGCTAATTCTAAATTCTAAAACGCTAATGTTCACTCAAGGGTAGACCGCTCTGAAAGCGTCTCTGTTTATTCTAACTTCTGACTATCTATACGGTTGACCTCACCGGCGAGTCCGACCTACATTTTTCAGTGCGCGTAAACGTCTATGAAAACTAATTAATCGAATCAAATCAAATCAAGCTTGATAGCATTAACCCAAAGCTGTCACGGACTAAAATAGTTCAGGTCTATGGTGGCTTTAAATTTATGTAACTTCGTTCCGCTCGACCCATTTAAAACACACCGAACTAAATTACCATCCGTCCAGCGATGGCCCAGAAGCCGGGGATTCCCAGTAAACACAGAGCTCTGGCTTACGCGAAGCTGGCAAAAATTTTTGAAAATACCGCGCAAACAAACCGCCGACGAGTACCAAGAAAAAGCAAGAATAGACATGACCGCAGCACCTCTTACTCCTACTTACTCTTTGTCTTCTTTTTGAATTTCCCGCCAAGCTTAGACAATTTCTTCAGTATGTAATGCATCTTTGCCAAGGATATTACCAAACAAAACCAGACTATAACACGGATACCAGATTACGAACGATCCTCCTTGCCGTGGTGCAAGCGTCGATATCGATAAACCGAGTGAAACAACGTAATGCGCTTGAAAATGTAAACCCAATGCGTTACTTATATCGATAATAGCGTAATACCGATAAGATGATAGCACTTATCCATTGACGTACAAAACTACTGATTAGCATCTCGGACGTAATGGGCTGACAAAAAAAAAGATCAATTATTAGAAATCTCCTTCAATTTAAGTTTGGCAGTGTCGCCGAGCCACATAATACATGCATTAAAAATTTTCCAAAATTCCTTATCACTTCCTATCTAAAGACCCACGGGCACGTATGCAGTAGCAGTCGCTCCTACGGCTTAAACCATCTTGGTCGTATGTACAGGCTATTAAACAGTTAAGTGACTTAATGACTGATTCTTGCTCCCCCAACGTCCTCCCACCTTTTGACAATTTCATTCAATACAAAACTCTCTACCTGACCCAATTTAACGATATGAATACCAATAGCTTCCTCGATCCGTTAAAACGGTCCTGGTGGTTTCCATACGTGGAACGTGACGTAATGTATTTACAAAGCCAGCATTGTTCCCACTCATAAGGATAACGAGGATACAAAGTGATCGTGACGCTACGGCGCGAGATTTTGAATACAAATTGGATTGACTTCGCAAGACATAATCTGCGATAACAAGGTAATACTTTCGAATGGATTCGCCATTTGATCTTATTGTAAATGATAATTCTCCATTGCCGAATTCGCAAGGTCATAACGATGTAAAGGAGTTTCGCAAGGCGTTACGTCATAACAAGACAGGAACTTTAAACGTGTCATTGAAGTATTTACATATTACGTCGCTGTTCCTGTTGCGCGCGCATCCGCAGCAGGCCATCTTCTTGGACTTCTTCCTTCTTCCTTTAACTTCCTTCGTCTCCTCCTTCGGCATGGCGGAATATCACTTTGTATTTTTACAACTGCTCGATTTCGTCAGTCTATTACATTCACCGGTTGACACTCTGTTACTGCTATTGTGTACACGTCAATATTAATTACTAATTACGTCACTTCACTAATTACCAACAGCTGCGATATGCTTACAATGTTTCCTCGTTATCACTAACAATCATAGAGCGTACAATGTTTAATTTACAATATATATATATAGTACAAGGCACAATTATGAGACTCCAGCTTTGATTATAGATTAATTTTTTTTCTCTTGAGAATACTTCACGAGTCACCAATCTTCTTCTTCGAGTTTCAACTGAAGAGTCAACTTCCTGGCACTCCTGAGCTCCCTCGAGCAGTACTCCCTTCCTTGAGGTACTTGAACCGTGAATGGTATTTTCTTATCATCCAACAGGAACACCGTTGATTAAGTTCACAGGCATCCAAAGGCCTGCAGATGGTCTTCCGTTTCTTTTCCGTTTGCCCTGCCGAATACGTCTTCTGATCTTCAGGGTGGCTCCAGTATCGGCTGCGGGGTTCAGGAACAGCGACTGACTTGAGATTAATACATGTTCGGCGCAAGCCTAGAAATGCGACCTCGTTCCGTGAATCACCAATTTTATAATAAGATCTGCCTCCCGGCTATTTCGCAACTTTATTTACACTGGGGCTTGTATTTTCACTAACTTCTTGAACGGCAGTCGTATCGACGATAACCCCTTTAGCCGACCGTGAGACAGAAGAAAATAATCGAGAGAAATAGGAAGGGAAACGGAGCTGACGATCTTGGCTAATCCGAGAGACTTCTGAGCTGATTAATTGTCACTGATTATAAATGTAATACGCTTGTTTATATTACACTTTTACCTAAGGTTGAGGTTATACCTGAACCTTTGGAACGTTTTCATTGAGATTCTTCATCTTATACGGTTTTCGTCTATACGCCTTACAATGTCAATGTCGGATCACGTAAATCACCTTGGAGTTAACAATTCACATAGTTTCCCTTTGTACAATTTCTTAGCACGGTTTCGACGTTGTCGTTCACGAGTTGTCACAGAAGCACAGTCACGTTTACAATACGCGACAGTCGCTACGAAACAGACGAACGTTTTAAAAGATTCTCACGAATATCTAGTCTCATTCGGATTGGTTCTCCTTGACGGTCGATTTTCACAATTTTTTTTTTTTCTTTTCATCCAACAATATTACATTTCCGATCAACAGCAACAACAATAACAAAAAATCGGTGTCGAAAGTACAAAGTATATTTCATAAAAAATCTTTGTACAGCGCGACAAAAATTATTACGCGATACCGTAAAGTTACTTGTGCGACTTGAATCAGCGTCCCGGCGCCCAAGTACAACAATGCTGTATCAGCCGTCGCGGTTGTAAAAACGCGTGTTGTAATCGACAGGCAAAGGGTGGGGAAAAAAAAAAACAAAGAAAAAAAGAAAAATAGTAGTTCGCAAGCGCCGTTATATAAATTAGTATATTTCGGTCGGCAGTTCGACTTTTGGCCAGCAGCCAAGCGCAAGCTGAACTGACTCCGCGAGAAAACAAGAGTCATGAAACAAGGCTGTGCACGTCGCCCGTTGCGTAACAGGTAGCAGTGGGAGAAGAAATCGAGAGGGAGAACAGAGCGCGAGAAAACGAAGTAGATCCCAAAGAGTGAAACCGCCAATGCCTACGTCAAGTGAAACAATAAAACGAGCAACTGCGTTACGCGTGCAGTTGCAGTCGCAGCTGGCAGGTCGACCGTGGTCCTAGAGCAACTATGGGTACCACCATCATCATCATCATCATCGTCATTGTACGTGTCCCATTGCCATGCAAATTCCATTAACAATTGCACGCCCTATTTCTTCAACGACCCCACCGCTAACGTCACGTCGACGCCGTCGCACTAGACTTCATAAGTGGGCGCGGGATCCTAACCCCCCCCCGCGTGGATCCTCCGATATGAACAGACTTTGATGATCCAAGGCGCGCGAGATCTGCCCGTACGGAAGCGGACTCGACTCCTGACCAAATATTTGAACGAGTATCCTGCCGTTTCGGTACTTAACGCACGGACGACCGGAGACGCCTCTCTCTCCTTTACTTAGATCTAAACGTTTATACATAGTGCCTGACCTCTGTCACTGCTAATTATAGATTTCCACCCGCAGTGCATACCGACGCTACTCGCTGTAACCTACTGGCACATTTAACGAAAATTTCATATCCTCCTTCGCACTCCAATAACAAGCTGGTCTTGTCTTTTGACTCTAAATCCTTGCGAGATGCACTTGGCGAACAGTATCTTCTTTTATTAAATTGGCTGGACTCCCCTCGTGATGCGTGTTGCAAAACAATGCTCGAGCTGTGCTGTCCGCGATGGTGATTATCATGAGAGAAGAATTAAAAATCATTACTGGTATTACAATGGCGTGTCTGACGTGAGATAATATTATGAATTACATACAGGATTGAGTGTCCGGAAATGAAACATGGTCGCTAATGAACACACTGTTGGTCTGAGTTTTACTTGAGTCAAACATGTATGTTCCAAATGACGTGTGACGATGTGGGTCTGGGGTCTTCCTAATCCCTCTTCCTTGAGAAAGCTTGATAGCGTTCGGATAGACTCCTGCGTGAAAGCTTCGAAATTTGGTCAATTGTACTAATAATTAATTGGTGTAAATTTCAATAATATTATCTTACCAATCGCTATCAGGATTTCGCAAAGATTTTTCTTTATTATCAAATGACGACGCCAGGGGTGGTGTAGGATTTTAACGTGGGATACGTAGCTACAGTGTGTATGATTAATACATATGTTTTGAGATAGAGATAGAATAAGAAAATTAATGAGAAAGAGAGAGAGAGAGACAGTGAAAGAGAGAACTTACGAGTGTAGGTCATTTGGCCCTGGTAGTAGGAAGGGAGGTACACGTGTTGCGCGTGTGGCGGCTGCCCGTACACATTCATGGCCGCCATGCCGATTTCATCGCCACCTACATCGCACGCCATCGAATAAGCTCGTTCTTGGTAAAATTCCCATAATTTTTTGTCTTCGATAATTTCTGCTTCTAAATTTTGACTCATTCACTGGGTTGTTTCGCTACTTGGCAGACATCCGTCGTGTGCTCGTGTATTATGAAATTTTTATTGCATCTTTGTATACTAATTCAAATGCACTGAGGGACACATTACTTGCGGACTGGCATTCACTGAACTTGGAGAATATGTCATTGGGATTCTAGTTAGAAATTGTCATTCTGATTTTGCACTCAACTATTGTTCTACCGTAACGATGCACGTTCCTTGGCGTTGCAGATTAATCTTGCCGGGATAAGTCAACTACTCAATTGTATTTTTATGCATTTTGACACTTTTAGGATTACCCGTGAAAGGATGCATTTTCAGAATTTTTGAAATTTTTTTTTCCCCCCTCATACGTGTGCATGAGAATTTCAATGCGATTGGTTAGTGGAAAGTCAGGTGGATTTTTATCGAGAAAATTGTAATTTTTATTTTTATCTATATTGCATTAAAAAATTGGATAACAACCCAGCGAACTTTTGTGCTAAGATACATGCTCTTGCGAAACGAATGCAAATTCGAACGTAACAGAAGAAGCAAATGAAATTTTTTTTTTATAACTTAATATATCGATCGAAACAATAGTTTGGTGGAATTTTGAGAAAGGAAGTCCAAAAAGTCATTTTTGCGAGAGACAAAGAAATTCTTGGGTTTCTTTTTTTTTTTTTTTAATACCAGATTCCCACCCCTGTGCTAATTATACTCTCAATGTAACTGACCTACGCCAATCGATAAACTTTAACTTCGTTAACCGTGCTATTGCACTTATTGTCGAATTCTAACTAATTCTTCGGCGTACCTACATACTTTCAGTATTCGCGCTTTTTGAAAATTCCCGCGACTATATATCTCTTCGGCGGGGATAGGAGATGAAACTTCAAATCGGGCAACTCAAATGCATAAGCAACCACACGGGAAACCATGCGAGAGAATAAAATTCGTCACGTGCTTTAATCCACATGCAATTTCCTCCATATCCCTTTTGCCATGCAAAACTTAATATTGCAAATTCACTTGAAATACAAAATTACTTAACTATATACATAATAAATATACATAATCATAACAGTATTTCCTCCTTTTTTTTTAATACTAAAAAGGCAAAAACTAACAGTTCCTATTCGGTTATTCGGTTGTCATGCAAATGTGTCTTCGTTACGAGACATAAAAATAAATACTAGAAATCCTCCGTTTTATTTTTAATAAGATTAAAAAAAAGAAACACTTTGCCAGTGTAGTTGCGTCCCGTCGACGTCGACGCTCGTCACGGCAGATACTATCGTGACGCAATATTCCTTTGCAAAGTTTTATCATAAATTTTGAGTAAAAATAAACAACAACAACAAAGGTAATTAAAAGAACATCCATTGCCAATTAATTTCACGGCACGTTGTAAAAGTAATTGTGAAAAATTCGTAGCTTCTCGCAGCCCTTAAGCTTCTTCCACATGCCAAAGAACTTACCACCTTCGTCCTCGCTGTCGCTCATGAATGTCTCCTGCATAGATTCCGGTGCCTGCACCTTGTACTTCTCCTCGACGGTGACAGTGTGAGTCGTCGTGATGATGGTCTCGGTGACGACCTTAAGAGTCTCGACGACACTGATGTATCCAAGTTTTTGGGCAATGTCCAAAGCCGTTTGTCCATTCTGATCAAAGAGAATTTCGATAGCTCAAAAATCAGGTACAAGAAACATAAGATATGAAGATTTACCGAAGTCAACCTTGGACCAACTTACGTTCGTAACGGCGTTAGGTTTGGCTTTGCTTCCCAGCAACAAGTTTATCACCACCGTGTGACCTTGCTGAGCAGCTTGATGTAACGGAGTGTAACCAGCACCCGTGCTGCTGTCGACTGCGGCACCAGATCTCAACAGAAACCGTACCATGGCTGTTTGTCCGAAATGAGCTGCCACGTGTAAGGGCGTGTAGCCAGCCTAATCAAGAAATAGACAAAATTAATTGAAAACGATATAAAAGAGAAGACTGGAAACAAAGGATCAACACGGTTCGCGTTACCAGTTGAGCTGGACAGTGAAAATTGAAGAAGAATAAGGACTATAAAAAAATAGAGGAAACCAAGGACAATCAAGACTCTAGTTATGAGTTCAGTGGCAACTGATCCAGCGATTTCATGATTATCAGACTTTATCTAATACGTTTGAATGGCCCGCAGCTGATTAATTACCTTAGTCTTTGCATCGATCTCAGCACCGTTTTTCACGAGGATCGATGCCACGTTGACCTTATCCTCTTGTGCGCATAAATGTAGTGGCGTAAGACCATTCTGTAGCAAAAAGAAAAGGAATCAGACTGATGAGGTATATATATTTATTCAAAGATCATATATAATGACAATAACTATCATTGACCGACCTTAGCTTTGTGATTCGTGTCTGCCTTGTGTTCAATGAGCAACGTTGACATATCGGTGTGTCCCTCCTGTGCGCTCAAATGAAGCGGTGTGAAGCCCGCCTTTGATTCAGCATTTGCCTTGGCTCCGTATTCCAATAGCGTAGTCGCAATGTCCATCTGACGTAAGAATGCATACATCAGACATGAGTACCGAGACAGGGGAAACAATGTGCAGATTATCGTTCGAGACAAATAGGACGTTAAATTGTTCAAACAACGTTACCACTGAAGAAACAGCTTGAAGGTGAACTTACCTGATTTTTACGAGCAGCAATATGCAAAGGCGTGTGACCGTTCTTAGCCATGGCGTGTGGCGAGGCACCCTTGTCCAGTAAAAGTAAAGCCACGTTCTGATGATCGTAGTGCGATGCCACGTGAAGCGGAGTAACTCCATTCTGCGTGTTAGTCAGGCAAGCAAGGACGCGACGGAATGAAAGAAAAAAAAAAGAGCGTAAACCTTTGTTAAGAAAATATACGTTTCTGAATCCTCGTAAAAAAAAAAAGTTATAAAGATAAAACTAGTTCTGAGCTTGTTTATAATGTCTAGTAACGTACACATAAAAAGTTCAAACAAAAGTGAATTATTATACAAAGCCAATCCTCTACCTTTCCTTGGGCGTCTACCGGTGCGTTCTTCTGCAGCAGAAGTCTGGCCACGTTCATGTTGCCGTACTTAGCAGCCAGGTGAAGTGGCGTGAAGCCCTTCTTCGTGGTGGCTGTCAGGGAGGCGCCATTTTCCAGCAATACGGATGCGACCTACCAAGCGTCAAATTGATGTAACGAGTTGGTCCTGAGTTCAGAAGTGATTAAAATTAAATAAAACAGTCACCTCTTCCTGTCCTTCCTTAGCTGCTATATGAAGTGGAGTATAAAGGTCTTTCGTAGTAGCATCCACGTCGGCTCCGTGCTGCAATAGCAACATAACGATATCTACGTTCCCTAAGCGAGAAGCAACGTGAAGCGGCGTCTGTTCCTCCTGCAAGAAGATCCTCCATCAATGAACGTCCTCGAGGACAATAAGACAATAAAATCCAAAGAAAATAATCTGAATCTCACCCTCGCCCTGGCGTCGACCTGTGCGCCGTTCCTGAGGAGTATCCTAATGATGTCTGTCTGATTAGCTCTGGCAGCCAGATGCAATGGCGTCTCACCCCGAACGGTAGGAATGTCTGGACTAGCTTCATGTTGTAGCAGGTAGATGACGATGTTCATGCAGCCCATGAAGCTCGCCACGTGAAGAGGCGTTAGCCCGGACTAATTACATATTGAAAAAGAAAAAGAAATGATAATAAATTTTAAACCCACGTTAACTGTCACATCAATACTAGATATGTATATATTATAATCACCTCGGTAGTAGCTTCGATGCTAGCTTTATGCTTGAGAAGCAACTCGACGACCTTTATCCTATTTTTCTTGCATGCGATGTGAAGGGGCGTGAAGCCATTAAGCGCCCTGGCGTTAGGATCGGCATTTCTGTCAAGAAGAAGCTTCGCCACGCGAACGTGACCGCAATGAGCAGCTACGTGCAGAGCGGTTAAATAATCAACAGTCACTTCGTCAACGGGTGCCCGATGATAAAGAAGAATCCTGGCAGCATCTACGTGATCCCCTTGGGACGCCATGTGTAAAGGCGCGAGACCATTCTGCGTGAGAAAAAAGAGAATTAAGAAAATTGTAAAAGAAGATGGCTCCATTACGATCCTCTGCGGATCAGTAAGGATCTAGCATGGTTATACCTTAGTTTTGGAGCCAATCGGTGCTCCTTTCTCTATGAGAATGTCGACCACCTCGTGATGTCCTGATCTTGCAGCACAGTGAAGCGGCGTCAATCCGTCTCTCGTTTTCGCCTCGATATTCGCACCCTTGCTCATTAAGAGATTGACCATCTTGATTTTACCCCACTTAGCTGCCACGTGCATGGGTGTGATGTTGTGCTAATTGACAGTCGTATGAATTGATTAAACAAGTCCGTAATGCCTATGCACGGATCTTACTGATCAATAAGATTCATTGACAGCTGTCACGTGAATATCTGTTTCTATTCCTACCTTGGCAGCAAAATTGACATCAGCTCCTTTATCGTAGAGCAATGAAGCGATTCGGTCGTTGCCATAATGTGCGGCTATGTGAAGTGGCGTGAATCCACTTTTCGACGTTACGTCAGGATTGTGATCGTTCTATTGACAATACGAGAAGGTTATTAAAAAGAAATTTCAATAAAACAGTCTCCTGGCGCATCCCAATTCAGACCCACTTGTAAAAGCAGTGCAGCAGCCTTGCAGTCGTCCTTCTTAGCGGCAATGTGCAGTGCAGGAAGTCGTACCTTGCCGCGCGTATCGCTTTCCAATAAAACTGCAACAACCTTATCGTGTCCTTGTTGCATGGCAACAGCCAATGGCGTGAATCCGTCCTGAGACAATAAAATAAATAAAATAACGACCACGAATAAAATAGGAATTCGATAGAAGCGCATGAGGTCTTAATAAACCGAAATAAAATATACCTCGGTAGCAAGCGTCTGGTTGGCGCCTTTACTAAGCAGGAACTTGACGACGGAGTCGTGATTCTCCTGCGCGGCCATGTAAAGAGGTGTGAAGCCATTTTGCGACTGTGCATTAACCGATGCGCCACGTTGCACCAGTAACTGCACAACCTCCTCTTGTCCGGCTGCGATAAAATCGAGTACTCATTAACACGGTTAATGCCTTACTGGGTTTGGATCTACTATTACTTTTACTATCACCAGCACAATTCCTATCTCCCCATAACCCACTACCGTACACGCTGTACTGATCTTAACGAGCATATAAAAAAAAATACAAGAACATCAGACAAAACAGGTTTGCCACAGGGTACCAACGTCACGAACCATACAATCGCATCTTACGCATTCGCCGTAACAGACAGAAATGTAATTTTCATTGCGAATTACTTTAACACCGGAAGCTTAGGACGCATTCAAATATTGGATATTATCTAAGTCGCATCCGCTCCTTGATTTTTTTCTGTAAATGTTTCACAGTGCCATTGATCTGGCGGTTGATCCTGAACCTCGTAACGACGATCACGTAAGACGTTCCCGTATGGTCCATGAAAAGATCCTAAAATAAAATAATCAATTAGACAGTCATCAGTTACTGTTTGACTTACCAAGAGAAGCAATGTGTAAAGCGGTGTTGCCTTTTTTTGTAGCAGCATCTACGATGGCACCGCGACTCAGGAGTTCCCTGACTATTTCTAAATGACCATCCTTAGCAGCGAGGTGTAAAGCGTTTAAGCCGTTCTGGAAGAAAAAAAATTTAAACAGTGGTTAGGAGATGGAATTTACTTGCAAGGACGATTATTGATATGTTCTTTTGGACGACGTCACGTTTCCGGTAGAATTTCAACCGGAAGCCACGGTCGTATAGGAAGGATAAGGGTGAGGATCAAAGGAGCCTAAGGGGAGTGCGACTTAAAAATATTTTAATTTTCAAAACGCGATTAGATTGCATCCGGTTTTTAACCCTTTGTACCACTTTAATTTTCGTTTGTATCCTAAGAGGTATGAAAGTACAGAGGAAATTGAAAACTCGCCAAGAGTTTTTAAAAATCCTCTGTATCTCCGTACCTCTTGGGATACAAACGAAATGAAAAGTGTTACAAACGGGTACAAACGATTCTGAACAAGCTCCTACATATTTGCAGATTTGAGCCTTCGGAGTTACCCTCTTGGCGAATTTTGAATATCCTGCTGTACCTCCGTACCCCTTGGGGTACAAACAAAGTGAAAAGTGGTGCAAAGAGGTACAAACTGGGTACAATCGAATCGCGTTTCGAAAATTAAAATTTTTTAAAGTCGAGTGCCAGATTCGCATAGGTGAAGAGTTGTATTTAACTGCCACCGCTTATGGGACGTATAAAGATACAGGAATCTACAGGGTGAGACAATAATCTTGGATGTTCGTTAGGGTAGTAATGGAGGGGAATTCAAAAGTGCCAGAGGCGTCACTGAAGTGAAGTGCATTGGGGTTAATCCTAGGGCCACTTAGAAGAAAAAAAACTCCCCCTTGTCAAGGCTTCGAGCTGATTCGGTTTGTGCTCTTGGATATCAAGCGAGACACCCCTTTTGTCCGCCACAACGAAATTTTATCGCTCGATTAACTCTTGTCAAACGAAATCAAAGTAATGCCGATAAGGAAAATTATTTTTTTCCTTATCGAGTTTTTGCTTAGAATAGCTGCTTCCCT
The DNA here is from genome assembly GCA_030142285.1 of Calameuta idolon. Classification (NCBI taxonomy): domain Eukaryota; kingdom Metazoa; phylum Arthropoda; class Insecta; order Hymenoptera; family Cephidae; genus Calameuta; species Calameuta idolon. The sequence goes on from JARQSV010000387.1 coordinate 2,853,532, forward strand.
TTCGTCCCCAATAATATTACATTACCGACAAGATTATGTTTCAAGTCCCCGCAACCCTTAGCCCTCGGGCTCCCCCTTTAAAGACACCAATAAAGCCAAATTATTCTTAATATACTCACAGCGTTAGAAGCGTTTATGTCGACTCCGGATTCTAAATATTCCAAAACCTTTTCAAGCTGCCCCGCCCTGGCAGCCCTTAAAAATGCTGTGCTGGGATCGCTCTGTAAGAAAAGAAAATTTAATTAAAATTTCAATTAATATTCAACGCGACCCGATGTAATATTGATAGAAAAAAATTAATTACAAAATTAAAAAAAAAATGTCTTCGCTACACCCCATCCACATGTTTCTCGCATCTTGCAAAAACAGCCTCACTACCAGTCTATTTATTATTACGCAAAGTGCCTTCTCAGTCCTGAGCCACACGGATAGCACGCGAGGCTAATCCAAGTGCATAGAGCACGATGCATATTCATGGTAACGATACCCGCCTTCGGACAGACATTAATTGCCAGAGTGGTTCCCAAGTGCGGCAATAAGTAAGTAATAGCCAGACATACGCCATATATACAGTACAACATGACTCAATGATAGATGCATATAGTTCAAGGAAAAGACTATGAACGTAATAGCTCATTACGGCAATCTCGCTAATAAAATTAATACAACAACGAAAATTAAGATAATTAATAAACTACATAATTTTAATCCAATACCTAAATTCCAAGTATGCAAATTCAAAACGAGTTACAACAGTTGTTATACTGATTAGGGAGTTGGTGGTAGCGTGGGACGCCGTGCAGTCTGAGCGAGTGACGTCACGGGGTGAAAATACTGACTGTTTTCGACCCTCAGCCGTGTACATATATGTTCACCACAGTACCCGGTGGTACAAAAGGGAATGCCAGCAACGAGAGTTGGGATTGTGAGGGATCAATAAACCCGGTGGTAATGAATATTTGAAAGACGAAACAAAAATCCAAGCCATTGTCGACGTGAACGTTTGTATCAGTGATACGAGGGTTGTGATCAATGAAGCTAAATACGATAGGTACTATAAATAGCCATCATCCTCCGGGATACATTACCATGCCAGCATCTCGTGAGTTTATCAGTCAGGGGTGCGTAATTGCTTCTCCCTGGCTTTATTTATATTTATACACGCGAAGGAAGCCAGACGGCTGTGTTCGAGAGTGTCGCCATCTTTACTACGTTAGTCAAAATCTGATCCCATAGCTGTTTCGCGTTCTATTATTTTTACAATGTACAGTCTAGATTAATTACACGTGTCTAATGAACGTAGCTACGTATCCTATCGAGTTGCGTAACGATGTTATTTAGCCAAAAAAATGGCGGGTGGACACAAGAACTTCTTAGTGAACGAATCCTCAAAGGGAATGGCCATTGCGCATCGACCAGTCCACGTCGACGTCGCTATGCGTCTCGCGGTTATTTCCGAGCTTAAAAATAAAAGTAGCGTCTACCACTGGTAAGCATTTCTCAAATGACATCACTATTGCTAAATGTATACACAGCCATGACATTACACGAGGGACAAGACTAGTCAGGAAATACGTACTACTGACGTCAGATGTCAGAACTGTGCAACGTTTTTTTATTTTCAAACAAACTCCTCCTGTTATTCGTTGATTTTAAAACTATCGAGACTGAAAATACAGGATGAAAGTAATTTCTAACTGGTTATATATAGTCCAGTAGATACACAGCTCTATTTCAAATTACTACTGCATACCGAGGATGGGTACGTAGACAACCTATACTGCATTCGCGCTAACACGCCATATGCATTTTAACAGTCTTCCGTTAAATCCGTCTAATGCAAATGTTTAGAATAACTTCAAGAATGAATAGAAACATTGTCAGGCGTTCTGTTTGTGGGAAATTAAAGAATAAAAAAAACATTCAGTGACTCCAACGATTGTTTAGCTTAAGCCTGGTCCACACGTGTCCCGTCCGAATGCATTTTAGAACAATTAAAAGATCCATCCCCCATTGTTATAAGCCAATTCCCAGGTCTTATCTTTGTGCGCGAAGACAATGCATCAAAGTGAAGAATTTTCGTGACAAAATTCAAATGTAAAAAAAATAATTCCAATATGAGAATAAAATGTATATATAAAAAAATGGAGATCGAGTATTCCAAGGGTGACTCTGGAAAATCAAGCCAGCTTCCACGCAGGGATCCTCAACTCGGTCATTGTTATTATCATCATCAACGTATTCGCGTAATGCTTCCCTATGATATATACATATATATACATATATCACGTTAAGTTGGCAGCCCTTCTTTATTCACGCTGGATAAACCCGACGATCCGATAACTCTGTTATTTATTACCATAAACCGAAGCTTCCCGGTGATTATTCGTTCCTACAGGATATACAGGATCCTCTGGCACACGATCACGTACCACGTTACGTATCTATGCTTTATTGGAGTTTTCATTTTTTCTACTGCTCTTCCGCATGATAAATAAAGCTGAGTACACAGAGAAGAATGAGAACCACTGAAACCTGTAAGTTTTCATATCCGGATATTACAAAACGTACAGTATCGCTTAGATGGTCAGTGTGAAGACACCATAAAGTTTTTCTCTGTAATAACCCAGCCACGTATACCAATATCAAGTTCACATGAGTCCATTATGAACTAACCTTTAAATATTCTATTGTTGAATACTGTGTACTATATATAAATGTATAGTAAGCAGCACAGAAATGATACCCTGGTTGATTAAATAGATACAGCAAAAAAATGGCTGTATATAATTTTCATATAATTTTCACGTAGTAATACTTTTTCGAATTTTTCCAAATTACATGTAATCCCTAATAATTTACATGAAACTATGAATAATAAAATACTCATTAAAATCTTTCCTCTTGGCAATTACGTTAAAAGTGGCATCCAACGTTATCGCCGTATAATATTTATCAAATTGACTATACGCTGCTTGAAAGTCACGGTGGTCTTACGGACCTACAGTACATATGTATAATCCATATATGTAAATGCCCACACGTGTACACCATATGAGAGTGAAGTACGTATAAGGACTACGTAAGAGAACATATATACAGATATAACGGAACTGCGGCAGATATTTGATTGACGTATCAGAATTCAAGAATCAGAAGGACAGTCCGAACAAGGCGTTATTAATTAAGCGCCCTTTAGAGGGAGAGAAAAATAAAAAAAATAATAAAAGTCCATTTCAGGAGAATCATCGACTCGTCAATCGAATCATCGACATGAATTTGGATGAAAAAAATATTTGTTTTGCATTTTCCATGGCAAAAAATTATCAAAATATTCAAAAACGTCGCAGTAGAAATTTTGAAGAAATAATTAATCCGATCCTTCAACCAGAGTCTCTTATAATTCATAAACTTGACCAATCCACGACGTCATTTTCCAGGACGGTGAAGGGATTATGAATTTTCAAAAATTATATAATACTCGACTACGGATAAATTTTGGATCCCAAGGTGCAGGGTGCCCAGGATCCTAACCACGTCCCTGGGTGATTCTCATACGTGACTATCGTGTAATTCGAGTTCAAGTGCAGAAGATACCGAAGACCTTGTGTCACGAGGCATTGTTACGTGAACTAGACGTATCCGTGAGAAGACTTGATAGACGTAAGTCATGACAAAATGGCGGACGAGGGATAAAGTTTTTAAAAGTTTTGGTCCGGTGATTTGAAAAATTGTATTTCAGGGTTCGAACGGTAAGCAACGTGAACTTAGTAACAAGGGAGTCATAGATCGACATCAGCATGAGGAATAGATTATACGATATACGCAATAGGGGCATATTTAATCAAGGAGCATTGAGTTTGTATATATGTATATGTATATATATATACGTATATATATATGTATATATATATATATACATATATACATATGTATACAGAATTATGAAAACATTATTTATCACTGATGTCATCCATTATATCATTATAGGTACAAGGAGGCAGTGGATATTCAGAGGTACAGATAGTATTTGTATATACTGTATATAGCTATATACAGATACAGATATACGTTATATAGATATACATGCTCATTGCTATTAGTGATTCTCTATGTAGATTTACATGATCAGCCGTTTGAACGTACAGCCAAGTCTATTTTCGTCGTCTGACAGCTATTAAGGATGTTGAGTAAGGTCGACCTGACAGCTGTCTCCCAGGTACCTGTCTAGAATTCACGAGTAGAGGGATTTCATGAGAGTGATAGGAGACGGAAGATACGAGGGAAGAATGAGTGTGATAAAAGGGGATGAAAAAAAAAAAGATTCTGCTGGCACCGGTTTCCCGAGCTACTGGAGTACCCTCGAGTCCAGCATCTTCCGGTGACAACGTCCGTCTGGATGGTGAGACCGGATACTGAAGACGCCTGCGCGGACACCTTAGGTTCTTTGCTGTGGGACGACGTGGCTTTAAATTATTCATACGACTCTTTGGAATTTTCTTTTGCGCTTAACTGTAACAGGGACGACCTAGCACGACCTGGTGAACGTATTCCGCTTGCCTTTATGTCTTTTCCAGGACACAGACAGACGGTAAACACTTTTTAAACCAGGGGAGTCTCTTCGAGGCAGCTGTGGCATTTTTATACGTATTGGGAACTTTATAGGCCTCTGGGATGCACTTGATGAGTTCGCGATGTACCGGGTGAGTCTTGGTGTGTTTGACTGTGACTGGTACCGGATGGATACCGATGAACATTTTTTATGAGGTATGTTGGAATTTTTTTATTTTTTAAAGATTTTTTGTAAATGTTGAAAAAAATTAATAATGGCGGATATGGGAGTGTACTGAGTTTGGGATAGTTTTTTAACCTGGTACAGGAAACACGGCTGGACGGTTCCTGGCGTGCAGGAGTACCAGCCGGACGACTGAAAATTGTTCTCAGAGAGAACAAATTTAAATTTATGATTTTTATAAAGATTTGTAAAGAAAAATCAATAAACACTGGAGATAATCATAATCGAGTGGTTAGCCAGATAAGATAACACAAGACTCACCATATGGCGTTTATTTAATTTAATTAAAGTGCCGGTACACTAGAGCCAGACGTTATCGACGATTTTTCAAAGAAATTATTCGAATTCTCGAAAATTTTTGTGACTACGCTTGATACCTTCGGCAGTATTTCCGAATACGAAAAAATTGTCAACTTCCAGTATTTTGACAATTCCAAGAGTCCAACATCGCGGTCAAGGCTAATTGACATAATTTTAACAATTGACGTTCATTGTTCCTACACGCTGTTACCCATCACGCGACAACCCACTCTCCTCATTCTCAAATATCCATCTTCTCCAAGTGACGTACCATCCGCCATAAGAGTCATCAGCTTGCAGTGGTAACACTGCCTATTTCCTACATGAATCACAGCCTTGGAAAAAGTTCGTAATGGTCGACAAGTCTAAGTACCATTAACAAGATCAAGTCTAATAAGAAAAGCGTCATGACTAAAAAAACCCAATTTCCAATACGGCAGCCAAAAAATTCAAAGACCCTAGATCAATAATTATTTTTCGTTATTATTTATTTATTAATTAGCAACGAATTTCATCATTAAAACTAATTCTCCTAGCTATATATATATAAACAATAACAACTCCCCAATGCAGATTAATTTTTTCGTACCGGTCGTCAATAGATTGTGTTAACAAGATGGGGTCTCTATGGCCCCCACACGAGTACCAGTTTTACGAAAATTAATGCGGAGTAGACAATGTCGGGAAAAGAAATGCCATCAGGATGATTTGTATGGACCGACGGGATATGAAATTCAAAAGGCTCTATTATTGACCGTGGACGCCATACAGCGGCATGGAGTTAACGAATGCACTGACCCCGTCATTAGCCCAGTAATCGCAGCACGATAAGTCCGCAATGCGTTCCGCGAATTCATCGCCATTTTCCACGCTCGTACAAGAAACTTCGTGCAAAAGGATTGTTTGGAATTATTCATAGGAAAAAAAAAGGATTGCTTCATCACGATATACATAGACCATTTATTGATCCCATGGATATAGTCTGGCTCAATTTTCAAGTCGGTCCTTATACGTTATACAGGTGTATTATGCCTTTAGTGTATGGATACCGATAATCTTCCTTACCGATCGGAATTTCAAATTTTCGTTAAAAAATGTTCTGTATTGTTTCATACCCCGAATACAGTTCCAGAATTAATATGGGAATCCGATTGGACTCGTTGTAAAACCACTGGTGGAGTTAAAAAAAAAATGCCAATACACATAATCGATGATAACCTCGGATAATAACAGTGAACCAGGGTCTTGTGCAATATTTCTATTCTCTTTTTTACACTACACCGAATTCAATTGTGGCTGGTTTACTCGTTGCTCCCGGCAACTATTCTTAATTGCTACGTTTCCTCGTCGGTACCATCCGCGTGCCAATAACGCATCCAGCAATTTTACTAGCGTCGACAGCAATGCCATATAGCAATTTCCGCGACAAAATTCCACGCTGGCTTATAGCGCGTTGTGAGCGAGGCTAGGCGCGTTAGACCCCCATTTGAATAAGCTAGAGCGACAAGCGCGCCCCTCGCGGCAAAAGACGGCAGCGTCGTTGCGCTCCGAACGAGTATCGCGCTGCATAGCTGTTCTAGAAAATTGCAATTCATGCAATGAGCACCCAATTTACAGGAGCGTTTTTACAAAACGAATTAAATTTTCGTATCAATCGGTTCCTTTACAAATCAATTCCGAGTCATAATTCATTAACATAAAAAGTCTCTAATTAATACACAGATCCACGTACGATTTAACATCGATCATAACGGCAAGTGCATCCTCAGTGCATCGCGTATGCATCCAACGTGCAGTAACGATAATATCTACCACCCATATAACATACATACGTCACTGTACAATTGTCGGCACCACAGTTCACTACTCCCGGTAGTAGTTCTACATTCGTTGCTTAGCGACAGCAATTAACTGAAAAATTTATCTAATAGCATAACAGTGTAGTGGTACAGACGGATAGCGTTTAAGAACGTATTCAGGATCCTCTGCCTGGATGCAATTAAAGCAATCCTGAAGAGATTTAAAAAATAAAACAAAAATAATCCAATATAATCCCGTACTCGTTATCAGAGATATCAATATGCTACGATAGAAGATACAACTCACATTCATTTTGATTTCCCATGCGCCTGATGCACGTGTAGGCAGCTATGCATTTATCATATGCGTTGTACATACAAGCATTTGAAATAAGCTGGGTCCACCAGATTTGATTTTTTTTCAACCGGAATTATTGTATAATTCAGGGCTAATTTTGGATTCCATATTTGATTTTCGGGCTCATCCCCTTAAGAGGTGGATGTGTGGTGGACCCAGCTTCAGTCCTGGCTGGGTCCACCACACTTGTTTTCTAGGTGGTTTCTTCAGAATGGGTGGTCCAATTTAATTGCGACTAGGCGCATTCGACAGCCCTTAAAGAACCCAAAATTCTGATATATAATAAGTTGAGGTTAGCATTGCAGGTGAGTGAGATCGAATTTGGTGGACCCAGCCAGAGCCCAACCTGGATTCACCACACTAGTTCCTGGGTGGTTTCTTCAGAAAGAGTGGTCCAATTTAATTGCGACTAAGCGCATTCGACAGCCCTTAAAGAACCCAAAATTCTGATATATAATAAGTTGAGGTTAGAATTACAGATGAGTGAGAACGAATTTGGTGGACCCAGCCAGAGCCCAACCTGGGTTCACCACACTAGTTCCTGGGTGGTTTCTTCAGAAAGAGTGGTCCAATTTAATTGCGACTAGGCGCAATGGACAGCCTTTAAATAGCCCAAAAATACGATGCATAATAAGTTGAGGTTATCATTACAGGTGAGTGCGAACCAGTGTGGTGGACCCAGCCAGTGCCCAAGCTGGGTTCAGCACACATCCACCCCCTAAGGAGGTGAGCCCTAAGATCAACTATGGAATCCAAAATTAGCCCTAAATTATGCAAGTGTTCCGGTTGAAAAAATGAAATGTGGTGGACCCAGCTTATTTCACATTGTACACGCCACGTGTGAACACGACTAGACGATAAATACCATTGCAAGTATCAATAATATGGGATGATCTGTCCATTGAAAATAAATATTCCAGTAGCAGGAATTTAATTAAATAAATAATACGTTTCCTTAAAACTGGGTAGATATATCATCGGAATCCCAGGAAGACTCAACAAAGTGTCGAAGAAAGGACGATATACGAGGAAAGACGTAGCACCACTTTGTAAATATTTCGTCTGCCGGCGTGGTAACAATGCCTCCCTGGATACAGCTATAGTAATCACATGTACGTATATACCAAGTGTAGCACGATGAAAGAATAATTAAATGGTTCATAATATTTCGTACGGAAGCCCTGAAGATACAAAAAGTCTATTTTCACGGGAGGAATTAATGGCGAGCTTTTTGAACGTTTTTCAAAACACATACATAAAGTTGAGGTTAGGTTGTTGGTTGCGTCGTGAGTTTTAGCAACGGAGTCGTTACGCTGATGATATCAGGCGTTGGAAGATTCATTGAAATTGATCAATTGCCGATTAAAATTACTAATCATAGACAGATGTCGTGTAAGAAATGATTACGACCATGTTTACAATGTGTGGAAAGGAGACTGTGTAGTGTGAACGAAGGTCCGTGAGATCAGCATCGAGAAGCGTCGGCGGATTGTGAGGTAGAGGATGGCAATTATAAACCTGTATTATATTACAGTCACTAGTATAAATAGCACCAGGAGGACGCGGAACAAGGCTTACGATATAGCGTCGGACGACGCCTACGCGCCATGCTGGGATTTGACCTGTCAAATCGACAGCGGGGCGGAGTGAAGTTAACTGGTTGTAATGCAGGACGTTCGAAAATAGTGCGATAACGAGCTTACCCTTGGTAATCGAAGAAATCGACAAACCCATAGGGTTGGTAGAGCTGCCAGACCCGAGTGGGGATTTACCTGCGTAGACGTTTAAATGACAGGAGGTTGGTACCCGTCGTGGTAAGGGTTCGTTGACTGCCGGTGGAACCGTAGCTAACTCGGAAGAAGAAAGGTAAGGTCGGTCGCGAAGCGTGACCGAGCAACCGTGGTTGTGAGTTTCCATGTATTTATGGGCGTGAGACGACAAAGAGCCCACGCGACAAGGGATTTTCGAGGAGACAGCGACGGCGGCGGCGGCCATGACAGCCGGTGACCTAGAAGACTGCGAGTGTCATGCACGAGACTAAACAGAATAAATAAGTGTGGGCAAAAAGGACTCTGACAATTGGTTTGCGAGTATAATAAGAATTATTACGACAGAATGGCGTACGTAGGGTTCGTAACGCGTCTCGACAGTTTCCCTTTTAGCACCTTCATTGAATCAAGTGCAATCGAATGAATGGAGAGTCAATTCACTGCGCATGCGCAATCGCAACTGACACTGGTTAAACTTGACCCAAAGAAGAAACTCGATCCGGGTATAATATATAATATTCGTGAAATCGTGACAAATAAAGGATATAAATATAATATTTACATTCGAAATAATAACTAACCTATTATTTCCATACGAAAAATCCCAGAATCCTCTAGACATATCCCGAGAGACACCGTGCACAGGCAGTTTTTAGTCTCCCCCCATAGAACTTGACTAGTTCTCAGTTCTCATTCGAATTCCTTTCACACGCTGTATAACAGTACAACTTACGATTACGTTATTGTTATCGTAGTCGTGCACAGCCAGTTACGCTCAATCGGACTATAGAAATTAATAGCAAGATGCCAGTAGTAACGTTCAACTGTCTCTCTCGCAACACTGACTATACATAACCTCACTTACGTCCATAGAAAACCTTTGGCTCACATACGGACTCTAATAATATCTCATACGAAATTGTAGTTCAACGAACGATACTATAGAAACGATGTGGTTGCGGTGACTGCGAGGAAGCTAGCCAACCAGCAGACGAGGTTCCTATTCTTAATTACATAAAGGTACCTTGCTCCAAGTTCCAACAGTTTTCCTACGAGTATAGTCATACAAGCGTCAAAGGATCGTCGACCTGTTACGAGCAAGTGCAACCGATTGCACAATCGGCAATCTCGTAATGTAATATTTACTTACAATTATTGCGACAACTGAAAGCGTATCGAGATAACAACGCTCGATCCTTTCCCAATGAGTATCGATCCATTGAAAATAGTTGAATGGAGAGAGGATCGGGGTAATTTTTATCAGAACCCTTAACCCAGTGAGTCCGAGGGTCAAAGGTCAGTGCACTATGATAAAATGTAATAACATACAGACTTCTAAGTAGAGGCTCTACGAGGATGACAGAAATTAAAATGGCGGCCGCTACCGCATATACGTCTTTTCTAGGTTAGGATTATCATGACTCCATAGTAACGTGTCCCGGGAGGCATTTAGAATCGCCATAAATCTTCGAGTCACCAAGTAAACTTGCATCATTCGAAAACGATCACAGAACGTGGATGTTGTCCTAGACGCGAATGTATAGATCTACGCTGGAGTCATGTCGAGACCCCCGTCGTTCCAGGTAGCCTGCATTTAAACTCTACCAAGCCTTGGACGCTTACATAATAGGAGAGAAGGTAAACATCGTCATCGCGTCATCCAATCGTGTCGTCTGTCATCGAAAGAGCGTTTATCGAGCAGATTGATTGAAAGAGCGTGCCAAAAATTCAGGGGTTGATCGATCGATCATCGATTCCGAGGTCATCGTGATTTATCCCACCCTATATATATATACACATGATCACGAAGAATCCAATTAGACGATTCCCGTAGGAGTTCACTGAGAAAACAATGAGATTATTGATTAGAGGAAATCGGAGTTTGTAATAGGTTAATTAATTTCATCCAACATTCGTAATTAACCTAAGCACTAGCTAACGCGTAGATAGGAGTAATTTTATTATTCGTCATTTTTTTCTATAAACATCCTCAGTCTGTTCCTAGAAGATAAATTAGACACAGTACGCAGGCACTAATTTGTCACTACGCTAATTCTTACTTGCACAGAACATAATCCAAGGACTTGACCTTGCGAGAGCTTTTAAACTCCGACAATTGAACCAGGTGAGTTTAAACGTTACCAAGAAAAAAAAAAAATACCTACGTAACCATGAAATTTCTGTATAAGCTCAAAGTACCTTTCGCTAAGTCCCCAAAGGAAAGTCAACTTTTCTTCTAGTACCGTTAACAGAGTTAAACGACCACCCGTCGCACGTCTAGTTTCACTTTTGAAAAACGTACCACCAGCATTCGAGAAACAGTACTATTTTTGGATGGTGGATACAATGGAGTGTCTAGATTAAAAAAAATAATTCACTCGTAACGAGATACGAGATGATAAAAGATTAGTATCAGAAAATTCATTAAGCGGGACAGGCCATGGCGAAAGTAATCGCTTCGACGTCGTTGGGATAGTCACCGGGTAATAGGGTCTAGGTTAATCTATTTTAGTTTTGAGCCTGAGTCCCGATGCCGTCGATAAGCCAGACGTGCTTCGTGTACTCGCCCACGAGATTTACCGATTCACCCATACAGTACACGAGCCCCGTCGCATCCGTTCACCTTCGTACGACCCACGTGTAGTCGGTAAACGATATTAAAAAAAAAAGCAATAAACCTCCAACGTGAAATAATTCCATACGACTGGGTGAAAAAAAAAAAAACCGTGAAAAATAGAAGGACGCGACATTTTAGTCTCTAAATAATTGTAGGCAGTGACATTTGCATTTTTACCCTCGAGAAAGACGGTGGGAATGAGAAAAATTTTAATGGAAAAAAATTCCCCCAAAAAATTTTCTCTTATCGATAAGCGTGCTACGCTCATTTAATTTATTCACGTCTAAGTGGAACATCGGACAGAGTAGTAGTTCGTTAGTCGTTAGTCATGGCTACATTGAATACAGCACTCTAACGAGTGCTCTCTCCCTCGATGAGGTGAAGACGTGACAAACGTAAATACCCACTGATACCACGTATACTAAATAAAAATAATAATACCTAATTCTTATAAGATTCTAAATTGTCAATAGTGGCTACGTGCTGGCGTACAGTAACCGTCTCGGGCATTATCTCGATGAATTATTGCGTTACGTTTGAGTTCGGCCTGAAAGCAGGCGAAGGCTAGTGAAAGGCGTAGTTCACGGCCGGTCCGTCGCGTTACGGAGTTAAGGCTACCTGAGGACTTGGGATTCAAGTAGTAAACAAAAGATTCGTTAGGGCGTCAGACAGAAATCGGCTGCTGCCACGGAGCATGAAAAAAAAAAGGTAACCGCCACGATGACTTTCGTGGTATTTGAAATATTTTCTTGAAAAAAAAAAATATATATATATACACCCAACGTCTGGACGTATTTCGTAGAACCGACAGAAGCCAATGTAGCGACGGTTCCTACTGGTATTTACTAAAGACAGATCCGCACGTTTGGCGTCTCTGCTAAAAAGAAAATATGTTTTCGTTACGGTGACAGCGACTACAAAATGGCGGGTCTCTGACTGGTAAACAGATACGTTGGTCCTTCCTCCCCCTAGCTATTCTACGTTAATGGTCCTTACGTAACTACCGTATTATGTATAGGGAATTACGTCATGTCTCGTTGTGACGGCATAACGCATAAATGACCAAGTGTTTGTCATTGAATTTATCAGGTGCCTCACTCGCTGACTCGACTGCCCGCTTTCGCGCTGTAACTGACTGTAAACGACCAACCAGTTTGTGTATATATTTTCTTACGAAGAACTCAAAATCTCAAGCTATCCCACGCGTGACTATTTTTTCTTGCAAACCGGTTTTGCTTGAGAGAAAAGATTAGTGTGAAGGAAAAAAAAGAGTGAGAGTGAACGAACGACTCATAGAGACCGAAATAAGACCTAATGATTTTTTGGCATTGAAAACAGGTTAAATCCTGCCAGCGTCCGATTTGGGTCACACGTAAAATTCGCCTATTTGGAAACCAAGCAAAGTCGTTTCCATTTGAAACATTTTTATGCGCGTTACGTAATCTCTCTATGCACCCAGTGTGAATATAGGTTAAGGACGTGGATGATAGTCGTTAAGAAAGAAAAGCGAAAAAAAAAGCCTACGCTAACGCTCTCGTCCTTCCAGTCTTGTCGCGTCGGACGCATGTAGGTCGTCTTGCTGGCGAACCAAAGCTCGTCGCATTGTCGTCTGACGCGTCCATTTCATTAGTGCTTAATTAAACGTCGCCAGCTCGGCAGCGGGGAGTCCGAAGTTGGTCAAAATAAAAACCGTGGAAACGGCAAAGGTGGGACAAGGAAATAGGACTCCAGTGAAAATTCGTCCAAAGAATTATTGTCGCGCGATCTTAAGATAAAGAGAATCTCAAGTAAATCCGAAGGAGGTCGATCCAGAAAATTCGAAGACCTAGAAAGGAGCTCGAGCAATGATAAGAAAAAAAAAAGCTTCCAAAGGAAGAGCTATAGCCACTCGATTCTCGTAACCATTAATTCGCTTGACACGCATAACCTCTGACCTATTACGGAGATGTGAACAACTGGGCCAATCTGCCTGTTCGCCCTGGCCGTAGTGTTACTCGATGGCTTTCCTCTGCGACGTAACGAGGTTCACCGTGACACGAGGTTAAGTTAGGTTAGGTTTGTCGTACTCGAACCGCACGGCACAAAGGTCGACATAAATTCGTCCAATTAACGAGGAAATTACTGACTTTCCATAACCTGACGATTGAATTTCCCTGAAATAAAAAAATTTTACGATTCAAAGAGGACACTGCAGGAATCAGCTGTGAATTGAGCGAGTGATCCAATTTGTCAGGAATCCACGGCACGAAACTCGCCCGACGTACGTCGATGGAGAATTTCAATGCTGTGAACGGAGCTTCAGGACGTACAAGTAACCAGGTCAGAGAAGGACTCGACACTCCGTCGGACGGGGATTATTGCTCGTCGATGTTTGCCGTTCTTCGTCGACGCCTCGACCTCGAGCATGGGACGTTTGTACATACGTAATAGGTAAAACAAAGTGGGGGGGGGGGGGGGGGGGGATTTCCCCGCGTTAATGAAGAAAAACTATAATTAAAAAATATCTGACGAGATTTATTCGGAAAATTTATTTGAACGACAGAGTCTCGGTACTCTTGGTATTCTTGTACCACGTTTTTGAACCAGCTCAATCAGTCATCCATATACAGGGTGAGTTATCCTAGAGTCTGAATTCGGTATAATTTCTCCGTATGTATTAGGTGCGCCATTCTCCAATCAGATTACCCGCAACTACTGGCAATAGAAATCTGTCGCGCGGATCAGTGCCTTAAAATTTTTATAATACGATATCAAGAGCACTTTGCCTGTAGGCAATCTGATTGGAGAATAGCGCACCCGAATCGTACGGGGGTTTCCCCCAGATTCGGAGTCTATGATAGCTTACCCTGTATATGTATATATGTATATGCGTACGACCAATGAATACCGTATATCGAAAAAGCGGTAAATTTAAATGGAGAGAATATCCCCCCCCCCCCTCCCACCACCCCACTAATTCTCAATAAATTCCTTCCGGGCTATAATAAAGTTTTTCTGTATACTGCATATAGCCTCGTTTTTTTTTTCTGTCCTAAGAAAAGCAGCCTTTGTCGCTGAATCCCCAAGGCAATCTTCCCCATAGAAAAGCAACAACGCTCCAGGGTATAAAGCCTTGACCCAGTAACCTGCAACCCGGTTTCTCGGCACCACGAAATACGTTCCTCGGAGTCCTCCGGGTTCACGTGACTTCCCGTTCAAAATCAGCAGACGAAAATCAATGCAGTCGAAGTTCAACGAAAGAAGGAATAATACGAATTCTTGAATACGATCATTTTTCCAGCGAATTATATTCATATGAAAAAAATCAACGAGTTCTGCTAAACGCTAAAAAAACCTAAGTCAAGATCTTTTTTTAATAAAATAATATTTTTTTAAAACTTTATACCGTACGATTGCTGTTAACGGACAAAAAAAGAAAAAAAATTATTAAGGACCTCAAAGCAGAGCGAGGATACTGTATTGCGGGAGGTAATATATAGGTATATGGTGTGCTAAGATACAGGCATGGTGTTGTATGTGGGACAAGCAAGATGGAGGACCGAGCTTCGGGTCGATATGAACGCGGCAGCGCTACTGCCGCAAACTGCCCGCCCGTTTCGCCCCTGTTCCATCCCCGTTCCCTGTTCCCATTCCCACCGGCGTTCCTCTCCGATTCCGTCGTTCCTTCAAACCCCCTTTCGTCACCCAGCCAACAACCACCGTCGCTCACGCGCGTCTCTTTCGTCTTATTAGCCACCGCACCCGAGACTCCCGTTTGCGAGAAACATTTAAAGAAAAAGGCAAAGAAAAAAAAATTTTTAAATTACAGACACAAAACCGCCAAAAATGTTCTATTCTCATCTGTACTTGCCAATAACGCAGCCTGGTATTATTAAAGCAAAAATTATGATAATTTTCTAATAAAACCCCGACACACCCTTTATAAAATATTAATAATCCCATGTTACCTCGCGTATAGCTAATAAACTATAACGTATAGCCTCGCACTCTATTTTCTGTATACATTATTTTTATATATGAATGCCAGATCGATCGCGTGCAATGATTTTTTCAAAGTGAAAGAAAAAAAAAAAAATTATTGAAATTGTATATCCAGTGAGTGCGGTATTGCCTGTAGTAAAAGGAGACGAGCTGGCATAGTTTTTTTTTTCAATGCGGAAACTAGTCTGCACTGCATATAACCTACCTTGGATATAAACCGCGGACTGTACTTGTGTTCAGAACGTTACGTGCAGAAAGAATAGATACAATATATGTACGTATATACATATATAAAGTATAAAAGGTATGCTGTACCAGCATAATGAATTAATTCCAGACAAATTCCATTGTAAAAAAGGAGAGCCATAGAGAGTAAACATAGCAGAAAATTCGATGAAGGTTATTGGACCGAAGAAAATAATACAGAAAATCTTAGTCACCATATAGACAGACAGAATCGTTAGAAACCTGCAGATCCGACTATACGTTTCATAACGGGTCTCCCGCAGCTCCGCATTACCAATGGCTGGAATCCTCGCGTAGTATCGAGTAGTTGAAACGACCAGTGAACAATGAGAACGATCTGCAGCGAGAGTTAGAAAATGTGCCCTAGGATGTTCAATAACAGCGTGGCTAAGCTAGCAGGGCTATGGACGTTAAAATATAACAGCGAAGCTTTCCTTATTCTGCGGTCGTAGCGGTTACAGAGTGAACATAGCCGCGCGCGGCCCAGTGAGCTTTCTACTATATCTACTAGTTCGATGAGCAGCCGCCTGGCGGCGCACGCAGGAGGATTAAATAAGTGCGCAGGAACAAAAGAACCTTTGTGCATCCGCAACGAACGTTTTCACAGAGGCATTGCTTTGGAAAAAAAAAACTGCTGCACTTCTCGTTTCAGTAGTCTTTCCTTTAGTCTTAACTTCCCGGTTGCATTGTTTCTTTTCTCGACGTTCTTTCTCGTATTTCTAAAAAAAAAAAACCAGTGAGCCAGCGTATTCTACTCTGCTTCTTTTTTCTCCCCTAGATTAGATAATGTAATTTAAGATTCTTCGCTTGGCAGATGCATCGAGTTACCTCGTTGTGAACCATTTCCAGGTAAAGCTTATTACAAGACTCCAGCTTGCTCGAAATAATTAAATAATTACAAGAAACAGTGGTGCACCCTATCACAAGTGATTGGAACCCACGTAAATAGACAGACAGTGGTTTGGGTCTCGTTGAAAACAGTCGAACGTTGACGCTTCGATAATTCACATAAAACAAGGCATACCAACAGCGTAACATGGAAGTATGTAAACGGGCGGGAAAGAAGGAAAAATTCAAATTGAACGTTTATTCGATACTTATTCCTGGGTCGCTTAACCAAGTGAGGACTTAGCCAACTGGTCGTACCTTAGACAAACGTTATCGATCCCGTCTACGTTATTTAGGTTGGCGCCCTGGAGCGCGCACGAGTTCTCGGTATCCTTACAGTATATACAGAAAAGCTATCAATCAACCGATGTCAATCGGCAGGATTTACATTCTGGTTCTGACGCGAAAACACAGCAAAAGGGAATTATAATCTGAGCTTCTCGGACAGCTCACTGATTATACCCCGATCCCAAAAAATATCTGAAGCATCGGATTTTATAAAAGATTAGTCAAACGGCCACGTGCTAATTAATCGATACATAATCCCCCTTTTATCGCAAGGAAAAAACTCCGATTAATCGATCCGATTGATACCATGATGTTCGAGTCTGATCTAGTGAAGCTGATTCAGGCTTTTTTTAACAAGATCAGATACAGATCTTCATGATCAGGGCCGTCAGACGCAAGGTGAAAAACAAGATGGCCGCGATCTGTGAAGACGTAGAAGCAACATTATACTAGATGGTTCAGCGAGCCCAGGTAACGATCAATCCGACTCGTCGCAATCCATAAAGCAGAGTTCACAACAAAGTGCGTAAGCTTCCACAATGCCAAGGCATAAAAGAGCTAAGTGCCCGAGGCCATGGTTACTATAGTGGATTGGCTACTACCGGCAAGCACGAGAGAGTTGCGTAAGCAGCAAAAGGAGAGAGACGGGAGATGAGAGTTGTTGCCTGCAGATTCGTGATCTCATCGCTGGTAAAGGATTCAGCTTACGCATCAGACGTGGATTGCGACAGAGTACCAATGTGGGTATACGCATCATGGCCTGAGCGGCAAATAGCAATGAGTACAAAAAGTGGGGGGGGGGGGGGGGGATGTATGAAATGATTAAAATGGAGAATTTTTAAAATTAATTTTTAATTTTTTTTTTTACAAATTTTTCATATAAAATAATGTTCGTCAATCGCTCGTGAAAAATTTTACGAAGAAAAATAAATAGTTTCAATTTCACTAAAGGCAGATTCTCATGGGACGCACGAACGATGCAGTAAACTGTCGCTTTCGCGAATACGCTGCTACCTGCTACGCCGCGATAAATTCAGAGCCAAAGCGTCAAGCCGGCGTCGCGAGTGTCTATGTAGGTCATACGGGCGAGCATTGCCATTTAACGTCGCCCTATGGAAACTCGGGATTATTCGGTTTGCCGTAGGTACAATTTTACGTTGCGATACGCTCCGTTAGACGTCGCGTTTGACGGGAACGGCGCGTCGCGACGTCCCGTGTCCTTTGTTATTACCAGAAACGCTTCGGGGACCTTGGATGCACCGATGACGAAAGAAAAGTACCGGAGAGAGACACGCTTTCACGAGAAACCGGAAGTAGCTTGAAATACATTCGGAAAGAATTTTTAACGGAAACAATTGTGTAAGACTCTTTCGTTCCGCAACTCAATGTTCTTTTTTGTTTTTGCCAGGTTAAAAATTGAGAAAAACACATGCATAAAAAAAAGTAGATCTTAATTATTCGAATGCTCGAACGTTACGCACCGAGTATTTCGAACCATCCGGACTTCTTCGTTTCGGCGCGTAACGAAAGTTACAAAAGAATTTCATTTTTCTTCGTACAACACTTGCTTTCTTTCGCATACTATATATACATACACATATAGTTACAATTTACAGTACAGTCCGTTCAAAAAACCCAAATATACAGTCTCCGGCTGACTTCAGTTTACTAAAAATGTCCAAAGCATCCTTAATCCCTGTACATAAATATATCATATATTACCATATACATATATAAATTCCCATATAATACACAAAGGGCATGTACGTGCTCTGGCGGTGCAGAAATATACTAAAATCCGCATTCTGGGCGATTACTCGTGGCTGGCGTGTTTATATTTCTAAATTCGTCATATTACGTGGCTGCCTCGACGCGCGCCGCGAAACTTCTACAAATTCCGAGAATACATAAATACGCGGAGATGGGGAAAGAACGAGAGATTCGGGTGGGGGCGGGAGTTGAGACGTCGCGAAAGAGACGAAAAACGCGTGAAAAGATTCTTGAAAAACTAATTTCAAAGCAACGGCCGTCCTTGAGCACTGCCAATCAATGCCCCCGAAATCTCTCTCTACCTGCTTACATTAACACTTTTCACACTTATTTTACAGGCTATTAGGGTCATTTACGAAAATTACACGTTAACATTTTGACTATACAAATTTCAGAAATAACAAACTCCCATAAGGTAACCTCTGGCTGCTAATGGTCCGTTACAAGATTCGCCACTTTTATTATATAATACATATAGGAATACAATATATATAGATATACACCATGAGTCTGAGACACCTGAGCCGAATCGAGATCGTAATATAAACTCGGCTCGTGTTCTAGGTATATATACATATGTGTACATATATGGTGATGTAGCTGATGAACTTTAAATCTATCGGGTGTACAAAGAATGAGTATGAAGATAAATCGCTAAAAAAAATAATCGTCACTGCGTATATGAAAAAAAATGTAATAGCCACGCGAGACTAATTAAAAAATGTAATAATAATAATAAATTTGTTAACACAGTGTAAATACAGACAGCGGACTCTATTGGTGTTTCGATTAGCTTACTGGGTCACCCCTTATTGTTAGAGACAATTATATCATAATCATATACCTAAGCTGGCGTCCAAGTTCTAAAAATATAGGTATCTGAAATAATGGCACGATAACGGTGCGCTAATTCAAGTAATTTCTTTCAACAGTTAATTACGTGGTATCCCGTGTGCTTATGCATTTAGTTGAAGTCGTAATTGTGCGATATATATATATATTTTTTTAATTTTCTAATTACACTCCAAGGTAAATATTGTGGGTGCGTCGTGAAGAGGTTAGGTTAGGTCGAGTGCCTTTAACTGCAGAGTAATTTTTCCAGGAACAAAAACATTCAGTGAAACTCTTCGTGACTGAAAATGACTTTCGGTAGGGCTGATAACAGACGACCCTGAGAAAAAAAATGGCCAGTCACGATATTCAAAGCTTGGCTAACCTCATTTTTCTTTTCTCAGGATATTCTAATTGCAAAAATCCCACAAGGGTTTCGTATACGAATTTATATCCGGATTCGGCACTGTACCCACGCCGGCGCCAAGATAGGTTAGAAATAAAATCCGAAACGGTCAGAAAGTATAAATAAGTCTCGACGGCAAGAAGCAAATTTGCAAATGGCCGATCGCGCACTTAACCCGACATGCATATGCATGATACAGTAACAAATGATTCGATGAAAGTTGAAATTTCTAAAAATCACTTTTCTGTTTCGTACAAATGTGTACGCTGTGTTTTAATAAAAGCGTTGATAGTAATTTCCAAAAAAAAAATTCAGTAACAATTAACAACTGATATTTACTCGTTTTCTAGAAATCGGTCAAATCGGAAAATTAAACGCACAAAAATCTGCTTGGGTTTCGTCGCTTGTCACATAGTTGCCATACAGTTACTTAGGAAATCCCTCGCGCCTCTTTACCTCAGTACCAAAAATAAATCCGCACAACTCGATTCATTGTTATCCGACGAAAGAATGAAAGAAGGATAAAAAAATACCCCAGTACGAGTCGCCGGTTATATTTGCCGTGATTGAAAAAAAAAGGCATGACATCCGCCACGCGTAAACGTCTACCAGCCGATGAAAAAAGAAAAACATTTTGGTAAATATTTATAAAAATCACAACGCTCCTCTCCGACGACCGGATGGATCGAAGCTTTAAGCTGGACTATCGATAGTTACGGACACGTCGAGGAATATTCGAAACGTCAACGGAAGCCAATTGAATACGTCGCCTGTCCAGTATACGGGAAGACGATCTAGCTTCATGCATATATATATATATATATATATGTATATCTGAGGGATCGATTTACTTAATTTTTCAAGGTATAGAATGTCGAGTATTTTTGAGGGTTAAAACAGAACTTTAAATTAGCTTGATGTCTGCCCTAAGGGATCCTTACCCCATGAACGTAGTGTTTCGGTATCGTTTACCCCATGGGGTGACCTTATAGATTGCGCAGGGTAGACTACCCCAAACGAAACAGGCTGGATAAGTTAAGGGGATATTAAGGGTAAGGGATATAAGGGGTAACCCTGTCTCTTTCTCACGGTCTGTATAGTGTTATAGAGGTGGAATAAAATGGCAGCCACAGAGAGAGAGTGAGGGAGAGAGTATATATAAATATATACATATATATATACACGTAAAGCGAGAAACAATGAAGAGCAGCCGCAAATGCGGTAGTCCGCCATTAAGCAGTGATAGAAGGCGACGAGAAATGCTTTCCAAAAGCTGCCAACGAGTTTACGGCTCATCCAGTATAAATAGTTAACACGAGAAGCGCGACGCAGAACTGCACAGACCACAGAGGACGGATTTCGGTTCGTGGAAAATGTGAAAAAAAAAAAAAAAGAAACCGGGTAGAAATGTGAACGGAGTGGTTGGAATAAAAGAATCGTGAACGAAAAAAAATATGTCACTAGGAAAAACGTCTAGACTCTTCTTTCGTTTTTCCAGAACGACCAAAGAAAAAGTTGAAGTTAAGGAACAATGGAATCGAACCAAAACGAAGATCTCTTGAGGCTACGACGAGAATAACGCTAAAGGACTGGTTTTAAAACAGCCCTTGAACAATAAAAAGAAAAACAAGGCGCAATCCCATTAGAACGACACACCCTCTTTGGCTTTTGGCAGATCTTTAAGAAAGCCGTTTCTAATCCCATTTACTTTAGCGCACCTTTTCAATGCTCTGTCCTTACTTGTCTTTATACCCATTGGCTCTGTTCCTCCATGCAGGGTAGGAATCAACCCACCCTTGGGATTCCCTAACACAAACCTACCCAATAACCTCCAGAACAGACTACAAGGAATATCATCGAAGAATGAAAAGTGCCAATCGACGGGTCAGGACGAATCGAACTTCTGAATCCTAAATCCCGAAGGGTATCAAACCGATGATTCAGCCCTAAAAAAAGGAGAAGTATAAAATGCATGTAGCAAAAACTGAGAAAACAAGGATGATGGCGTTAGGCCAAATGGGTTGAGGATTTTTGCCAAGGAGAAAACTATAAAGCGACACGTTGGACCTCTTCAAATGTCAAGGGTGAACGATAAAATATTCTCAAAATAATAAACATTCGGGTTAGTCGTTGATTAGAATAAAAGTTATATGAAAAAAAAAAAACTCGTACAAATCCAAGTTGAATTTTTAATATCATTGTATAACCTAAAGAGGTTAGGTTTCCTCAAATTAAACTACTCGATCCCACCAGCTGAGGAAGAAAACTCGAGTAATTTACCGCTAAGAGCTAATCTATCCCCAGGAGCTATACCCATCTGTATATTGATTACAACCAAGTACTGCCAATGTACGTCCAGGGATTCATACATTAACAAACGATTAGATATAAGAGGGGACTGATTAAATGTACATTGATAGATGTGAATCATTCCCATATGCGTAATAAATAGGCAGTCGATCAGGCAGTTTGCACAGCCAGTTCAACATATGTACGTGTTTGTTAAGTGTGTAGAAGCAGCATTGGATTTCTACGTTACTACGCACAGGTCATGCCTAAATATAGGCCAGTTCGATCTCCCATTCGACTATTCGACAATAAATTCCTGACGTTAGTTGCTTGTTTGACCACCCGAGTGCATTTGTCCAGAACAGAGAAATACATACATGACTGAGGTTAACCTTAAATTGAATAATTTTACCTGACACGTCATTCTAAAACTAGTCTACTGAAAAGGTATTCCGAATTGAGTCTATCGACTTTCTCGTTTCACTTTGATAGAACAGCTGCCAGTGCGCAGACTTCTATGACAGCTGCCTCTTCTGCCCCTAGGAGTCCTGTAGGATTGTACAGCAGGAGAAAAGTGTCCAGGAGTCCGTTCATACGTGTTCTTTCTACAGCTACATCGCTATTTCTCATTTACATGTCTCTACCTGGGTCATAGAGGTATTGCTGACGACGGAATAGTTTTAACAAGCACGAATACAACTGTGGAACCGATACCCGCAGTCTCGCGTTACGCGTAAAAAGAGACGTTTAAACGCATTATGCCATCGTTCCAAAAGCCGGCCAAACGTAAACAGGGCTGCCACTCTAATTTTAGATGCCGGCATTGCGAGAATATCCAGGTGCGCTTTGACTTCATATATTCAATGTAAAAATATATTTCGGAATTTATAAAATCATACCAAACAGTCGTCCCTCAAGGGGTTTATATCCTCCGTGACCCATTTTGATATTAGTATTCAAATAACGAATCGATTCTCAGCTGGTTTCGAAATCCCTATTATACTCCTAGCAGCCTTACTTTTTGCCGTGATATAGAGTTTTATTGATTTTGTTGCACTAGTCAAATGACAACCATGATAAACTTTCGATGTTCATTGACTTGAGTCTTGTTGTCGTTACTTAAATTAGATTTTAATTGGACCTGTCAACGAACGAAAATTCTCTTGGGACGTTCCTACCTGTTTTCCAGTCCGAGGTAGTGTCTCCATGTTTGTTCCGGTAACGACGGGTGCCTTTTCCGGTGCTCCGTTTTGTTGGTTCACGTTAACGTTGACGTTGACGTTAATGTTGTTCGCATTGTCGGTGGCGCTTCCATCGGTTATACCACCGCCGTCACCGCCACCCCCAGTTCCGCCCTTACCTTCCTCACCCGTCATCACACCCTACTTTCCCAGCCCCAATCCTTTTTACGATTATCCACGACTTTTCCTCTCTAATCCTTCTGCTTCTTCCTCTTCCTTAAGTCTTCCACTTTCTTTCCTGCCCCTTCAGTACCTTTAAATCCTGACACTTGTTCACTTTTTCTTCTTTTTCTTTCCAATCCCTTATCTGCCGTGTAGTTATCGGTTGGGTTAATATGAGCTTCTTGCAATCTTTAACGGGGAATCTAATTTCTTTGGTATACTAAATTTGTTAGATGAGCTTATCTATATCTACTTGGATAATGTAATGGAATGAAATTATGGAACTGATCTATTTAATCCATTAACAGGATAGTTGTTATGGTACTGTGAGATTTGTACATTCCGAGTTCAATAGATGAATCATATTTCAGTTGACTGAGAAGCAGCTTTGTCGAGGATGAATAAGTTTACATAATCTTGGGAAAAACACGAATGTTGTAGATTTTTTTCGCGAAGGATTTCACGAACACGTAGATTCATAAATAGACACGAATTAATTACATTGTGACACGAATTTAATTAACAGATATTATTTCTCAACCCGTTACAAATTGTATGATATTTTTTCAGTTAAAGAATCACCGAATTCTATTGCTTACAGCTACAGTCAGCGAAGCAGCCGGGACTTTTTTAATTTGAAAAAAAAAAAATGATAAAATTTGCAGAAACTCAGCTCAATGCGCATTAATGAATTAAAAGTTTCTAGTATTCCATGAGACGAAATTGAAATCTATTTTCAGTATAAAAAAAGAACTGTCACTGACTAAAGG
This sequence comes from Calameuta idolon, assembly GCA_030142285.1. Lineage (NCBI taxonomy): Eukaryota > Metazoa > Arthropoda > Insecta > Hymenoptera > Cephidae > Calameuta > Calameuta idolon. The sequence continues at coordinate 2,878,042 of JARQSV010000387.1, forward strand.
CCGCCTACAGAATGGTGTATAGTGCTGACGCTGGCAAAAAAATATCTCAAGAGAATTGCGAGCATCGTAAAGACATAAAAAAAAGTGTTTCGCGACGCGAATTAACCGGCTAAAAATGATCAAACTATACGGTCGAAGGAACAAGGGGCGAGAAATTGGGGACGCCCAATTTATCGAACCGCTCCGAGCATCGTACGATTTAACGATTTATAAAGCCGCTGGCTTATATCTACACGGCAGAGAAGGAATTCCCGATCATTGCCTTACGCGTTTGGTCTTTCCAAAATCACTAATAGCTCACCACTGTCAAATCACAAGGCAAAGCCTCATCTCACTCTGATATCTTCAAATAATTAACTTTATTACCGAGAGGCAGCCCGGCTCCTATGACTGCTTTACTTTCGAATGGAGAGCTCGAACGTAACGCGACCGCCCTCCTGGAGACTCTGTACCGTTTTGAAGAGGGAGCCCACGCTCGACCTGACACCTAGCGGTCAATCCAAACCTTACGTATTTTGCTCCCACCCTAGAAACAGGAATTTTAAAACTACCACCAACTGTCTAAATATATACCATTTCCTTGGATTTGACTTTATTCAAATTTATATAATAAATTCTTGAATTAAATGAGTTCGTTTTTTCATTGTAGAGAACGATAGTTGATCTTACGAGGGGGATAAAGCCATAAGGTTTAATAAACAAATTTCAATTTCTGTACAATAGCATTTATTTACATATGCATTGTACATTTGTGCGGGTCATATTTATTTTTATTTTACAAGTGAATACAGCCATTTTAATTATAAAAAAAATTCTCGGTGGTATATTTTACTTTCGAATTCATGAAAGGCAATAATTACTTTAAAAAAAAATATACTGAAAGGTATTTCAATTGATTTATGACATGTTAAACTTATTGAACAATACTGTATCGATTAATTTAGCGTCAAAATTCCTGCGGTATCATATAGGTGACATCTATTCAAATTTTCTTTATAAAGATGAATTTTCAATTATATGAGCGTCATTAAAAAAAGGAAAAAAAAAAAGACAAAATCTTGTAAAATTTAAGGTTTTAATTCCTCTAAGAATAAACCATACAGACAGCCTAATTCTTAATTCGTTTACTGTTAATTATCTTAATACTAAAACACTTTTGTTAAAAAAAAGAATATTAAAAAAATTGTTATATTTTGAAATGGTACCTATAACGAAAAAAGTAAGAGCTTGAGTTCACATGTCTCATAAACCTTACATTTGAAACATCAATTTTATTATTGTTAGAGCTATAATAAATAGTTTGTAATTACTTATTACAGCTAAAACTTGATATAAAAATAATTTTATTCCTGCAATTTCCGTGCAATAACATTATTATTGGAGTCATATTAACAGTTATCAAAACTAAGAATACGTCGTTTCGTGGATGCAACTTTCCTCCAGTTTTATACTTGTCAAGTTCTACATTACTTAAATACTTAAGCGCAATAATTGCCGATATAATGAACGCATTTTTGACAAAAAAAAAACAAAGTCTTATAAGCTAGTACAAGAGACCTATCAAAAGTATAACAATGTATACTAACATTAGGTGTAAAAAAGAAATATCTAAGCGTATCGTTATAGTCTTTTATTATAGGACTTTAAAAATTTTCTAAATAATGCTCAGTAAGAAACGGTTCTCTGTAATTATACTGCACGTGAAACAAGTGCTCTGCATATTGTTTAGCATGAAGATATAAATCGTACCAATTACAGAGATATGGACAGATTTCTTGGAGCAAGAAATTATCTGCCTCGGAACAATAGAAACTGTGCATCTTTGAGGATCATGAATTTTCAAGTTTCCACTAGCTCTCAAGTGTGACTTCTTCTTTAATGATGTTTCTATTTTCATATACATTTGGATGCATATTGGCAATATGCTGTTGTACGCTTGACTTTGTAAGAAAGTTCATTCCACAGATTTCACAGGACTTCTCAAAATTATGTTTCTGCATGTGATGATTGATTAAATGCTCATTAGTAGAAAACATCTCTTTGCACAATATACATTGCAACAGACCATCCAAATTCCGGTGCCGCCTGAAATGTTTCTTGAAGGAAGACGCCTTTAAAATCTTTTTGCAAATAACACATTTTATCTTACTTATATGCGTAACCATTATGTGATGTGTAAAGGATTCTTTGTTTGAATAAGCCTTCTTACACACATGACAAGGGAAGCCCAATCCATAATGATACGATTCATGCTTGTCCTTCAATCCATGAGTACACATTTTGTAACAGATATTACATTTACTCTTCCAATGTAATTCTATTATGTGTGTTCTTCTCTCATCTTTGGTAGAAAATCGCTGCGGACAATTATAGCACTGCAAAGGTTTGACAATGTCTGGGTGAAAATTTTGAACATGACGATCGAAGGAGATGCCTTTGTTGAAGTTTTTGTTACACTTTAAGCAAGGGAATGGTGCCTTAGAACTCTCTAAAGGTTTTCCCTTAGTAACGTCACACCGATGCTCAGCAAAATCAAACAGAGTGTCAAATATTTTTGCACAATAACCACACGTCACAATTTCTGGATGATTTCTGTGAATGTGATCTTCATAATCTTGCATGCTTCCGATATTCTCTTTACAATTACATAATAGCTTTGGGCCATGCTCGGACCAGTGTTTCAATATTTTAGATTTACTAGAAAAGAATCTTTCACATAAGATGCACCTGTGGTCATTCATAAGTTGTGAGGTTACATGTTCACTACTCGAACTATCCTTGCTGAGCAGCTGAAGAGCATCAGGATCTGCTACCTTTTTTTCAGTAGCTTCTTGTTTATCTCCCAGCACATCTGTTGGAATATTATTGTTGTCCTCTTGTGAATGTTCCATATCCAGCAGAAAATTTGGAAAGCCATTCACACCGTTTTGTTCTTCTTCAATATCAATCATTTCCTTTTTAATAGTCAACGAATCTTCTATCTCAGGAATTTCTGAACTGGTTACGGATATTCCAGATAGTGGTTCATTTGCCTTAGTGTGACTGGAGACATTGCACATCTTTTCATCACCATTATCTCTATGAACTATTTCATATGAATTATTTTTTTTTTTTATTGTTAGACTTAAACCTTGGATTGAAGCTCTGCTTATAGGAGATGCACCAGACTGATTCACATCAGACTCCCTATGGTTGAAGTCACAATGTATGTTATGCTCATCCAACGCTGTCATGTTTGAAAATGATTTTCCGCATATACATTTAATAAAACAATCTTCACTTTGACCAGGTTCCATTTGTATCGTTTGCTTGACCTTTGACTGCTTCGAGCTCTTTCCCTTCTTTGTATTTACTTGTTTCAGAGATTCATCGACTCCATTCAACTCAATTTTATTGTGAGTCATGGACTCTAAGGATTTGGCTCGTTTGCGTTTCTTTGACTTTTGCTCTGATTTGTGGGCTAATTTCTGATGAAGGCCTTCAATATTTTCCAATGTCTCACCACGTCTTACATGAGCCTCATTGTGGGTATTCAAACGAAATTTGCCATGAATCATCTTTTGACATATATTACAGCTATAAATTGAATTTGATTCAGTTTTTTTCTCAGATGATTTCCTTTTCTTTGAATTACTCTCTATTGACGATTTCCTCTTCAATCGGATATCATTGTTGTCTTTTGGAGTTGTGTTACTAACTTTTGGAGATGCTGGACGAGATTTATTTGATTTTGATCTCTTGGCATTTGGTGGATTCTCTTCTTCTATAGTATCGTGAATTTGGAATGTATTACGTCTCTTTCTTTGGGATCGTACCTTCTCTTGTAATTCTGATTCAATGTCTGATTTATACGGTGGATCTTTTTCCTCGTCGGCAGATCCCACAAGGTCTTTAAAATATGACTGTGCAATAGACTCTTGAACTAAAAGAGATGGATCTGTGACCTTGTGGTATGCCACTATGTGTTTTTTAATATTTTTGCTCGGCTTGCTACATAATGTGCATATAACATCTGCCGGTGGTGGTAGCATTGTCATGCCGTTATGGCGTAAAACTGTTTTATTACGTTCAGGTGTTGAGGAATTATTATTAGTGCTATCAGTTACAGTACTTGTAACCTCATGGTTCGACGAAGTTTCAGAATTATGGATTTGTTCACTGATTTTGTAATTCGTTGCAGGAGTAGCTCTTCCAGGTTCGGTTTCATTTTGTGTTTCAAGATGAATTTTTATATCATCTTTTTCAATTTTGATCTGTTTAAATAGTGGTTCCAGTGTTGATTTGCCAGATGTTGGACTACTCATAAGCCACCTTCTCATCAGAGTTTGCTCAGGACTAGTAATCATGAAATTTTTCAATAGATTTCTTGCAGGCCTATTAGATACTGGCCATGTTCCCTGATCTGCATTTGGACTTTTTCCAGGACTTTTCGAGGGGCTATTTTTAAAAGACTTTTCAGGATTCTTCGGACTTCCTGTAGTGCTCTTTGCTGTAAACTTAATGTCTTTATGTTTCAACACAGTCAGCGCATTTAACAACTGTAGGTTCTTTTTATTTTCTTCCACACTGGGAAGTACAGTTGCTTGATCATTAGTTCTGTTCTTGCAACTAGCACGAAATCTAGATACTTTCATTGCATTTCTTTTTTTAGTCTTGTTTTGATTAAAACGTATTTCTCTGTCACTAGCTGTCGAAGTTGTTCCAGTAGTGTCTGACATAGCCTTATCACTTTGTAAGAAAATGTCATGATTTTCAATATTCTCTGACTTCTTTGATAGAGCTGACATTGAAGTACTTTTTGTTTTATCCAAAATCTTTGCGCTTTGTAAATCTTCCGAAGGTTCCGAATTTTTATTCACATTTTTACTATGCTTGCGTTGAGTTCTAACTGCCAAAGAGATCCCATGAATTCTCAAGGAATGAACATTTCTATTTTTACTGTTTGAGAATCCTTTCCCACATATTTCACATAGAACACGCGACTTAGACTGTTTTATAGATAAATTAAAATATGGAAGTTGACCGTTACCATTACATAATAGAGGTTGATACTTAATGTACGGTGATACAGATTTATTGGAAGAATATTCATCTTTACTTTCTGCATCATCCTTCTTATCTACTGCAGTATTATCTGAATGTTTAATCAGCTTCAACGTCCTGAATATCTTATCACATCGTTCCAGCAAAATAATTGGCTCCTTTATTTTGTGTTTCATGTTATATTGTAGAAAATTGTCCATTGTTAAACCCTGAAAGCAAGAGCACACGACTTATGATTCATGACTATACAAAGCATACAAAACTTATCTTAATGCTCGATATACAAAGTTATGCACAAATGAAATACTTTAATAAAATAATCTAATCCCATATACCCTAACTGAAAATTTAGCAAATTCCTATAAGAGTAAAATAATTATTAACTTTCTAATATTAATCATAAAAATAATAAGCACTCCTTTCTCTAAAACTCGAAGTCCAACGCCACAATTAAAATAAAAATTAACCATAATCAATATAAAATCTGAAAAAAATCTATAAAAAAAAATTAATTGAAATGTGAGTCACATACGTTAGATGCTAAAAAACCGCGGTAAAAGACGCTACAAAAATTTCGAGATGAGCAAACTCAGAATTGTCAAAACCTAATAATCAAATAACATCCATCCGAGGCTTTTCCCTACTCCAAAAGTTTTTTCTATTGTCCTCAAATAATAAAACTGTAACAACCAAAACCATTCAAATAACGATAATATCTATTAAAATTATTTCCAAATATCGCAGTCTTACCCGATTCATTGGTTTCACAGACAATAAGAATGGAATTTAATAAAATGATCAGCTGTCAGGGTATTTTTAATTTATTCTCCTAGGTCACAAATGACGATAAGCCTCTCCCCACTTTGTCGAACTCCACACAAGACACCTTTAAATCAGCAAGGATTCACAGGGAGAGTAATATACTCCCCCATACTTTCAGAGTAACATTAATTCTGCGTGAGGTCTACGAACGACATTTTATTTTAACTTACGATCTATGTATTCTGATTGGTCTACATTTGGCATTTCTGTTGGGTCTGCAGCTTGTAACCGTTGTAACGTAAGTGGGGGTTGGACGAGTCTATTTTAGCAAACCCCATAAACCCAATCCAAAAGAAGACCATTGTGAAAGTTATAAATTTAAGCAGAACATTAAAATGCCATGAATTCTAGGGTACACAAACCATGGCAAATTACCTGTGCTCCAAATTTTTTGTCCAGATTAGGTATACGGTGGTCATTTCAGGATGTTTTCAGATGACCAACTTGAGTCTAGTAGATGACGCCATTTTCTAGTTCACATTCTTACCTAGATAGATATGAAAACTTCTTGAGCTCTTATTACAGTTGTAGAATGTACAAGTAACATTAACTTTAAACTAACTTCAACTGATTAGTAATATATGCCCTTTTTTCTTAACGAGCAAGGTAATCAGATTCCATGACAGCAGTTCAACTGGTATAAATTACAATGAATCCTTTTAGAGTAGATATAACAGCATGTGACTTGGGACATCCCCACTTACGTTTTAATGAGTAACAGATGAATTCTCCAAACTTTATTAACATGCTGTATATCATTATAAAAATGATGATACTAAAAACATCATGAGAAAACTTCTAGCTTGTTTCATTATGACAATACTTACCAATTGTTTAATGTAAGAGAACAGATTCACTAATATATAAAATTGTGCCTATTATATAATATTACGGAGTTGATGCTAATAAATTAAATTAGTCATAATCAACCCACAAGATAAGTTCTTTGGGAAGTCATCTTGATCTTTTAAATTTGAATTTCAAGTCAAGGTCCACCCTGACCTTACTGTATTGTCTGGTTTCAAATGTTCTTGATGTATTAATCAAATCTACCAATCAAGTCCTACAGCTCAGCTACAGCAGTATAAAATCTATAAAGTAAAATCTAGAACTTGTCAAGCTGAGTAATCCCTGGTACTGAAGGTCAGCATCATTTTGTAGCACAATAGCGAGTTGTAATTCCCAATATTATAATAACGAGATGCATGCACTTCCGTTGCTCTGTTATAAAAGAGTTCACGATATCAGACGTAATTCATTTCATGTGGATGAACAATGGAGCTTAAAACATTCACATTGTGCTGGGTATTGTTGGCCGCCGCGGCAACTGGATTGCCCAATGACAGTTTGTACCCTTGTTGTCTTATAATATTTTTTATATCAATTATAGAGATGTCTGATTAACGGAAAAGAACCTCTGTTTATCGCAGTATGGTTCTATAAACAATTTTTTGTCGATGAACGAGAACGAGGAGTCATCCCAATTCAACTGTTCTAGGAAGCTTTGGAGTGAGATTTGATCGCCATCACAATGCCCAATTCGGTGAAGGAATTCGTGATTGGTTCAAGAACATGAAAGATCGGGTCCTTGGACAGCCTGATTCAGGCCTTCAGGCAGATCAGATTCGTGAAATGCAGGAAGTGCAGACTGGTTGGTTTCAAGATCGCCTGATGAGTCCTGGACGTTTTGTTGTGGATCTTGGTGAGTCTTCACTTCCGAGAGTTGTTTTCAATATATTTCTTCTATCTTGTTACTTCCTTGCCTTGTTAATTCATGAGTGATTCTTCTTCTTATTTAGCTAATGTAAAATTTGATCCGGCACGTGATTGGGGATTTCGTATTGGAAACTGGTACTTTATTAGGAAGAGTGATTCCTCCGATGACTTCAGTTACAGTGGTACTTGGGATAGAACCAATTTGGAAACTACTGAAGGTGGTGATTGGATAGTATTGGATACTGGAAATAGTGGAAACTTTGACTATTCTATCACAACTGAAACAACGCAGCCTGAATTACCTAAAGTGGAACCTACTTTAGAAACAACATCAATTCTTAGTCTTGCAACTTCTGTCAAAGAGGTGGAATTATCTGAAGAAAATGAAACTGATAGCAACTTTAATCCACCGGAAGCGGAGGTTGTGATTCCAAAACACTAAGTAGACCTATGTAAATGTTAGGTAAACAAATAGATGTTCGGTTGGAAGTAAAAAACTTTTAAACTGTATTTTTTCCAGTACTTTAAAACTGTATAGCTAAGTATGCAATGTCAAATAAATATAATCGGTCGGAGCTGATAAAATTTTGTAACTGGACAGTTTTGTTTCTTCTTAGCAAGTAAACATTGGAGTTTCTTGAAGTAATTACAATTAAATAATAAATCTGAGAATTTTGATCACAAAGGATGGGCATTTATTGCGCAAAACTTATTATAAATATCACTTGCTAGGTGGTAACACATTATAATAATTTTTACGTCGATGTTGTACAAATTGTGGTCTTCACGTTGTGTGCTGGTTTTTCTTACTGTAAGAGAAAAGCGTGTTTGCCCAAATCAGTATGACGATCTATATCTTCACTTAATTAATAAAATCAATGAAAAGTTCAGAAGATTTTTGCGTTACAAAATGCCGAGACACCAATATAACAATTAAATGATTTGATTAACATGCAAAAGCTTAATAAATTTAAAGACATGACTATGAAATCTATAGATCGTTTATAAAGGATTCACAATAGCTTTGCAGAGAAAAAAGAATTTTTGCTAATATGAATTAGCAACGTTATAGTGGTTCCTTTACAAAGTCTATTGTAAATGAAAATCCATCACCATGTACAAAGTTGCTAATATGATTACCTTAAACCACAGTACAATTCTAATATAAGCGATGATAAATTTGAAGAACAATTCCAAAGAATGAAAATTTCAAAATGCAAAAACAAGTCAGATTTAAAGCATAGTCTAGTAGCAGATGAAAATCTTACAGTAGAGAAGATAATAACTTTAAAAAAAGAGAAAGTTAAAGGATATGGAAAAAAGCTACTGTTGGAACATAAAGTCCTGTGAATCTATTAGTTTTTGAACTGTGAACAATTTCAAATCAACTAAAACAGTCCATTTTTTTAAAACTAATTCGACGTTTATAAACTGAATGATCTTAATAAGCAGAAGAATTTTAATACTGAAGATATAACAGAATCCATTGATAACAGTGTTGTGAAGACATGCTGACCACGTATAAACATCATAAATATGAGACCATCCCTTCTTGATGCTCGCAGAGCAAATGATGAGTATTTGACTACTTCCTTGCCTAGAATTTGAACAGAAAAGCGTATACCACCAGAGCATGCATAGATAAATTAAAATTATAAAAAATTAATTGTTCACCAATATACCCTTAGTAAATATTACTAATGAACATTGTAGAACAGTGCTAAAATTCGCGCGAATTTAAATTAAAACATAAAAATAAATTTTTGAAGAGCAGTGAACCTTTTCAGGCATTGGAAAAGATAAACGATTAATCGATATTAAAAATAAATAGTATTTCTGTAAAATAATGAAAGTAATTATAGCCATGCATAAGAGAAATAGAGAACAAGCCTCCTGATACCAGATGACATTTTTTTGACCTACACCCATGTTTACATGATTATAAATGCATAATATCCATCGCCAGATGAATGAAAAGATATTTTATTCTAAATCATGCAACTAATATATTACCCATACCAAATTAAAATATGTAACCCACATACGTAAATGAATATATATTTAAATTTTATATATATATATAATTAAATAATTATACATGATATTGATGAACACTCCAAATTATTTTCATCAATAAGTGATTAAACTAGACTATGTTGCATGTGCAACATTATTTTTGTATAAGAAAGGCTACTTTGCGTTGTATCAATATCATGAGCAGATGTAACATATATTTAAAAAAAAATTTAAATTACTCTAACATACCTTTTTAGATGCTGCTCCAACCTTGCTCTTCTTGGTACCTCTGACCTTCTTCATTCTGTTCTTGCGTTCCTTACGCTGTTTCCTGGTCTGCTTCTGTTTTTCATAAAGTCCATGCCTACCCAGCCTGTATTTGGGTTCGAATTTCTTGGCAAAGTCAAGAGTGTCGTAGATCAATGCGAAACCGGTAGATTTACCGCCACCAAAATTAGTTTGGAAACCAAATACAAAAACGACGTCTGGTGTCACTTTGTACATTTTGGCGAGCTTTTCCCGGATCTCGGTTTTCCGAACTGAGGGCTGGCCAGAATGTAACACATCTACGACCTGGAATAAATATAAAAAAATCATTTAAATAGACAGTTTGCAAATAATCATATCAAAAAAATATGTATCTCTACTTCTGATCGAATGCTCCTAACTATAAATAATTAAAGTCTATAAGAAGTAATTGAAAATATAATTTCCTATAGTTATCATTTAAAACAGAAGAATGTCAAGGAACTAAAATGCATGTAGACAAGTAATCACTATCTCGCAAAGTATACCTGTCAAACAACATATGTATTTATACAAGAATAACATGTTTTTATCAAAATAATACAGAAAAAACATAATTACCATTTGTTTTCGGCATAATAGCCGATTAGTCATGAACTTTCTCGTTCTGATCGTAGCGGTTCCTTCGGTCTGTAACAAAAATTCAAAACACATCACTTATAGGTTACAATCAACACTTGCTACATTGTTGTCAACAGAAATTGCGGTTTTAACGCGGATTGAACCGAATGAATAAAATACACAATTTTCAATTATTTTTTCACCGAACAATCAAATGAAATATAAAAGAATCATCATATAACACGGTGTTTACCCATGCTCACTATGTCGGATAGTTTTGCGATAAACACTACTTTTATATAAATCTACAAGACACTGGCTCAATATATTAGTATCACCATCTAAGAAAAACAATCTTCTTCAATGTAACTTCGTAAACCATATCATTTTTTCAGCGATTCGTATTTATTTCCTGGATTCGAAATACATACCATCTTGCCCGATTATCGTGCCACTTGGAAAAGGCTGTAACGGAAGCATGTAGCGCCGTCGGCGGTAAAAATTTGCAGAAGCCGGAAGTCCTAAGACTACCAACCTTTAGAGTCACATTGAAAAAATTAACTAGAACATCTTTCCCCCTTCAACCTCAATTTTTATATAATTTTTTGGCTTTTTAAATTATTTCATTCCATTCTTCTATCTCCCAAAATGATCACGTAACGCATTAATACCTTTCATACGCTTAGTATAATTTAAAACTGACTATTAAAGTATTTTTCGAAATACTATTTCCTAGATATGCCAAAAAAGCCACCGTATATTATCCCAGTGTGATATAAAAAAATTTTAATAAGAAATTTAGGCTTTACTGCAATAAACAATTGAAGACAAGAAATATAAACCAATATTCTAGTGCAGATCATTAATGTCAGAAAGTCGCTGACAGCGTTGCCACATTTCCATTTTCTAGTCCTCAGAGAACGAAGCGACGATGATGGCAGAGAAGCGCGAGATGTGTAGCTTAGAAATGGTGTGGTGCTCGGAGGGGTAAGTGGGGAATACTAGGCGACCTCTGCCGGAGCTGCGGCCGTGCTTCGAACTACGCGTTGCATTGCTGTTGAAAATGGCGTCGCGCTCGGAGCTGCCAGAATATTCGTCCCCAGCGAAACGTCGGAAGGTCGACTGCGACGAGTACGGAACATCTTCTGGCGCGGAACTCGATTTCGTGGATCGCGAGGCGTCCCGCGAGTCCTCACACGAAGATCTCGAAGGTATTTTCGCGAAAATATGGCCAATTAATTGTTGAAATTTTCATTTTACAAGATGGCGGCGAAAACGGCGGCCGCCCACTCATTTACGTGATACCGTTTCTTCTCGACGTTTTGTGGGGGGCGGTGCCGCCATGACAGTCGGTTGGGTGCGTCGCAATTTCACCTGAAATTTTTTTTCGAATTTGTTCATCCTTGGTATGATATCTGTGTACCGGACAGAAATAATCCATGAAATTTATGACTTTCGCGATTATTTGCAATGGCCAGGAGGTCTAACGGGAGAATTCTACCTCATCGACATCTCTAGCGGGAATATGAGGGTCAGTGACAGCGGAACTGAGCGAGTGGCTTGCTGGCGTTCACAGATGGCACAAGTTTCACAAATAAAAGAAAATGTGAACTTGACGTTTTGTGGCGCGCGCCAATTCCTCTGACAGTAGCTGTCAATCTTAAATATCATAGGAATTACAACGAATCGTTGAACTTTTTTTTTTACTTTCAAAATGTTCCCTTCTTTCGAGAAAATACATTGAGTTGGGTTAAACTGACAAGCTTTATTGAATTCTTGTAACTCTCATGTTGTAACTTTTAATCCTCTGATACAACCTTAATCCTTGTTCCTACATTTTCTATTTCTAATTATTGTAGAAATGTCTGGCGTACTTTCATTGATTACCGATATTACCTGCGACTTATGTATCTTTAATTTATTATTACTTCAAAGTTTATTACATAACTGTACTTATTTTTCTGGATACTTTTTTTTATTATTCTCAATACGATACGTATTTTTGAATACAGAAACTCTTGGTGGTGATAGTGGTTTCACTGAATTGAGTGATGGTTCAAAATCTGTCCCTAATACACCGGATGTAACAAACCTGACATCAACACCGACGCGTACAGATTCAACAAGCGACGATACTGGTTGTTCGTAAGTACTTGTAGTGTCATGATTCATTCACAAATTATGTTATGAAAAGGAATTATAACCATATCCATTCATCATGTTATTCCAGACTTGACACTGCAGATGAGAAGGACGAAGTTTCATCAACAGTTTCTAATCTGTCTGAACTTTCGGGACTGTCTGATTTGTCAGGAGAGGCTGAAGGTCATCAGTGGAGAGCTTCAGCCTGGGTACATAAGCAAATGTTAACTGGAGCAGATCCAAGGGATCTTCTTCATCATTTACTGATGGACTCTACACCGATTCCTGAACAAGTTGATGACATCACACTATGGAAGGTTTATACAAAATTATGATATTTTCCATGAAAATTCTATAGCATAATCGTTGTTCCCAATTTATTACCTTCACAATAAGTGTTAGCTTAATAATGGAAATCTACCAATGACACTGGAGATTATTTTTATCTAAACTATCCATTGATAAACACTTTTTTTTCCCAATAATGTATTGAGTTCGTAGGGAGTTTCCTAATCAAGCAACAAAGTTTCCAGAGAGATCATAAAGTTGCATCCGTCGAAAATTTACATTCTGCACTAGTTATCATTAAAAAAAATTGTATAAATTTCATAACATTATCTTTATTTTACAAAAATTGCCACATTCATCATGCATCCTCGACTATAAGGCCATCTAAGAGAAGAATAACAAAATTTCAACATTATTACTCCAGCCTGTGTTACATAGCGCGACTAAGTACCAATTGCAATTTATGTTGTAGATTAT
>JARQSV010000387.1:2891512-2927186 GCA_030142285.1 Calameuta idolon
AAAATTTCAACATTATTACTCCAGCCTGTGTTACATAGCGCGACTAAGTACCAATTGCAATTTATGTTGTAGATTATCGTGAATGTGATGTCAGAGCAGCCGAGGCGGCAGAAGCTCAGACACATAAATACCCTGACGGACGTCGTTCGACTGATAAAAAATAGCAAGAAAATCATAGTGTTAACCGGGGCTGGCGTCAGCGTCAGCTGTGGGATACCAGACTTCCGTAGCAGAGATGGCATTTACTCCAGACTAGCACAAGACTTTCCAGACTTGCCTGATCCCCAGGTAATTAGCATACAAAGTCTCTACTATTACTCAAATACATCTGTGCCGATAGCTAACCAAATTTTCTATTGGCTATGCCATAGGCAATGTTCGACATCAACTACTTCGGACAGGACCCAAGACCATTCTACAAATTCGCACGTGAGATCTACCCTGGACAGTTCAAGCCCAGTCCCTGTCACAGGTTCATCAAAATGCTGGACAAGCACAAGAAGCTCCTGAGGAACTACTCGCAGAACATCGATACCCTGGAGCAAGTAGCTGGAATCGAGAACGTTATAGAGTGCCATGGTAAGTGAAAATCTTTTTCAGGGACTCAATAGTGAAAGCGGAATAAATTCTGTGAATGTTATTTCGAATTTTGAACCTGGCTGTTATTTCTGTTCTCTAGGATCCTTTGCCACAGCATCCTGTACCAAGTGTAAATACCAAGTGAGAGCGGACGACATCAGGGAGGATATATTCGCGCAGAAGATCCCCATGTGTCCAAAGTGCAGAGCCAACGCCTTACCCTCCATCGCCGTTGGGAATCCGAACGAGAGTTACAGAGGTAAGTTGAAAAGAACCGCGAGCGCAATCGACATTCGGCTGACTATTATATTTATTTGCAGTATTACATAATGTGGCTTGTCAGTTTCTATGGTACGGAAAGTTTGCTATCTAGTGATAGTTTCCGCCGTTAGCCTTTCCTATTGCGTGTCGCGAGTCGATGGCCGTGAGAAAACGTTCTCTGCTCTTCTCGGAATGCGTCCTCGCTATCTGACAATGCCATTTATACCGATCCACACATAAGTCGAAACCGTCAATCTTAACTGCGAGTTAAACTTCGCTTGTTAATGAGCAAATATAAAGGTAATCTTACAAAAATGCTTCAAATAATCGTTAAATGCCGTTTTGTGTCCTACTTACCAATAACGCAAGAATTGTTACAGTTTAGTTTTCAATAATCACACATGTACAGTCAAACTTTAGACAAAAAAAGCGAAAAAGGGGGATAGAGAGAAAGAGAGAGAGAGAGAGATAGAGAGAAAGATAATCTCTCTCAAAAGACACCCCCGCAAATAAACACAAAGACCCATGAGCAATACTTAAAAAGAAAGAATGAGAAAATAATACGCGTACCCTGTTAGCCTCGAAATTCGCGTGTTCACCGTGTTACGTGGAATCCTGAGTAAAGAAAGAAAATGCACATTGGCCCAATCAATTTTTCAGATCTAGTGTCGCAAGGTATTATGAAGCCGGATATAGTCTTCTTCGGCGAGGGTCTACCGGATGCCTTCCACGACGCCATGGCCAAAGACAAGGACGACTGTGATCTCTTAATTGTTATCGGCTCGTCGCTTAAAGTTCGGCCAGTAGCGCTTATACCTTCCTCCATTCCGTCGCACGTTCCACAGATTCTCATAAACCGAGAGTCACTGCCGCACCTGAAGTTCGACGTCGAGCTCTTGGGTGACGGCGACGTCATCATCAATCAGCTCTGTCACTTGTAAGTATAACGATAATAAATATTCCTTGTTTATCTACTATCCAGAGCTTCTGGAAGCTACCTAATCAGTCACGAAGAAGGAGAAAAGAAATTGCTCACTTGATATTTTGGATGGGACAGAATGGGAAACAATTTCAACGAGGTCTGTTGGGTCGACGAGATCCTCAAGGAAGCTTCTCAACTACTACCATCTCGCTTCACTGCTGACGACTCCTGGGAACAGAGCCAGGACACCATGACGAATCACGAGTTCTCTCAGGACAGTGTAGAGGTCGATCTGAAGTCCCACCATCTATGTACCGAGAGTCAGGATAGCCTGATGATCAACGCAAATACCACGCCAAAACGTATGGAGAGCACGGATATTTGCATCTCCCCGTTTCATGCCGGACACATGGAAAGCACTGTGGAAGGAAGCTTCGCATTGCTTGGCGAAAGTCCTAAGAGGAGGCTTGGGGATTCCAGCGCGGAGAGCAGTCCAAAGAGGATGCACTTCGGGAGTTGTCCTGGTGCAGAACTCGTGGACACGTCAACGAGTCAGAGCTTGGAGAACATTGAAGTCAAGGGAGACTCGATTTCGCGTAACAACCGTGTTATATCTGTGGAATCAACCTCTGAGAACAATGGACAGATTCTGAACCTGGAGGAATGTCACGTGGTACCTAGGATGATGAACCTTCATTCAAGGGACTCCGGTGTTGAGATCATACAGGAGTCTGAGACATCATCTCCTGGTATCACTACCTTCAGGAAGAACGAGAGCTCGTCAATGCATGATGGAATCCTCGTGGGAGATTGTGATAAGTCAGGATTGAAGCCACGACACGTATCCATCGATTCCGCCCTGGACTCCGGCATTGGGGACAGTTGCAATAGCATTGACAGCACTGATGGAAAACCCAACACTGAAAACAATGATGTGTCAAAGATTCATGACCTGGAGAGGCGATGTTGGCAGCCTAAATTGAAAGAGAGTCTTGCCAAGAGACTACCTGGTACGTCTTCTTCTGGAATTTAACGTCAAACAGTATACAGGCTCGTCCCGAGTATCGAATTAACGTATTTATGTTTCTCTCTGTCCCATAGAAAATTCCTACTACCAAATGACACCCGGAAGGTACATCTTCCCAGGTGCTGAGATCTACTCCGATCTGGAGGACTACGACAGATGTTCGCTCTCTGCAAATTCCGACAGTTCGGACAGCGACAGCGACACCTCGTCCGAGGAAGAAGAAGAGACATGTAAGTAATCGATTATTTCATTAATTACATAAATGATATAATTAAAAAAATAAATTAAAATGGAAATTCTAACTAACTCTTTCATACCAGGTGCCGACGAAGAATTTTCCGAAGGAGTCGACGCGGATGCCGAAGCAGATGGTGAGGAAGTGGACTGGGCAAGTAATCCCTCCAATGAAATACAACGTTAAGTTATAACGTCTCCACGGAGTTGATAGTCAATTTGTGTCGCTGTTACTTTGACGGATTTTCATTGAGACTGAATGAGGTCGCGAAGTTAACAGTGGACAGAATAAGTCCCACCGGTGCATCGGTCACAGGAACCGCCAATTTACGCATCTACTTGCGTATCGAGGAATCCTGATAAGAAGTTGCAGGTCGGGCCTCGACTTCGTAAAGTCGGGTTGACGAGAGGTGCGTTCGAAGAACGACCGCGAAGAGCACGTTCGGCAATTAGCCAAAAATCAGGATTACGTTATCAAATTGAATTTATCACTGAAAACCTGAATATTGGTGTTCTCAGTTTAAGTAGTCGATAAAGATGCGCGATCATCTTAAATTATTACTGAGTTCGAGATTGTTATTACTTTGTCGTAAAAATACATGGCAGAGGATCATCCGTCTTTCGCCGTTATCATCGAGAGGCGTATAGTAAATTAGATATTCCTTTTTTTTTTATAAAGTTAAATGTCGAATGAATGAACCTTTTTTTATATATAAATCTAATATTGCGTTTCATCCGATCGATACCGCGTAGAAAAATCAATAGAGTATCCATTAGCCGACATAAGGAATGAATTTTCAAAATTTCTCCGAACAGAAAAAAGTCATGAAAAGTTACGAACAACGTTTTTGACTTTTTTTTTTCTCGAAAACCTTCAAAATACGCGTATCGAATCGCGAGTCTGATATCAATTAATTAACGTTAGGATGATTTTAATGATCTATCGTCACGATTTTAATGGATATCTATGCGAATTGCTGCTGTAAGATTCGATACGTTTGTACAGTACTGAATTAAAACCTCAATAATTTCTGATGTGCCCGTAATAAGATTTCAAGAAATTGAAGTAAATAACGTAATTAAAGTTTGTCAAAATCCTGAAGGAAAAAAAATCAATTGATCGAGAATATCATCGCAAACTGTACAGTCTTAGATTTAGAACAAAAGAAGGATATAGGGAACTGTGGTAAAGTACCAATTCTGTGTTAACGATTGGTCGTGCCCTAATTTACCCTTTTTCTTTTTTTTTTTCACCTTATTTATCCGTGACTGTCTGTATATATGAATAAGGTATCAATTATTTTTTTAAAAATATCTTTCTCCTCCGTTTCTCTTCTTTTTAAAGTATAATTATTCGTTAGCGTCTAATCACATATTAGCATCTAAGGGACTCGCATCACCAATTAATTTAACTGTATATACCACCGGCGTATTATATAAAACCGTCTGACAGGTGACTTGTATTCCGTAAAGACAAGATACAATACTATTTTACTATTTGAAAGATACGCGAGAGCTGATAACACTAAGCGCCGGCACGAAAAAGTAAATGAAAAAACATTAACGAAAACGGACGAAACACCTTGATATATTAAAGAAGGAATTCAAAGTGTCTCTAAAATTCGATATGGAGAATCAAGTATCCTCGACTAAAGCTCTTCGACAGGCATTCGTTTGCACGAGCATCTAATTAATACACGCTATAAGTACACACGGTATAAATATATTCTAAGCCGCGCTATCGGGAAGAGAGTAAGAAGCTATCGAGAAAAAAAGAAAAGGAAAAAGAAAGAGAATATAAGAGCCAGAGATTTTACCTTAAACGAGCAAAAGATTTTCTGCTGCTTCGCGACCCAGCGAAACCTGCACATTTTGTTTTGTTTTTTATTTTTTTTTTTTTTGCATAACGTATCTACTTCATCAGACTCTGCTACTTTTTTTTCTATTCTCTTTCCCGTTCATAAGGAAAAATTAAAGTCAATTTCGTACCAATGGATAATTTGTGGCGGTACGGAAAGATTTTTTTTTTCTCTTCCGAATTATCCAAGATAATGTAATAGCATTACCAGGCCGTTTCAATTGCTACTTGGTATACATATACATATATATATATTTTAAGCTTTAGCAATAACTTTTCTACAGAGACGCGATTAGTCGTAACGAAAAAAAAAAAGATAATGGTTTGGCAATGATTTAGAATTCGTTATTAAGTTGGACTTTCAGTTTAATTGGAGCACGGGCGAATGTACAAAGCAATGTTGGATAAGCTTCGCATTGCATGTTATTTTTATATACGAAAGAGTGTGCGTGGATGGGAGAGGCGCTGAAGGCGATGAAGAAAGAAGAAAAAATATGCGTAGCGATTAGGAACAATTAATATTATTTAAAATTAGAGGAGCGCAACGATATTCGACGAATCGTATCTTTGTAACTTGCGAGTAACATATTATATCATGTATATTGTATATATATCCGATATATTTGCTCCTCGCGATACGTAAGACCTTGTTCGATTATAGAAATCAGTCTTATGGTAGCCGCGCATGTAACTTCGATACCAGGATTCGATTCTATGTCGAGCTATTCAGCGATTCCGTTGGAAATTGTTGCCTTAGGATTATTGATAAGGAACAAAGAGGTTGTGTGCAAGTGTGTGTGTGTATATGTATATATATATATATATACACTATATTGTAGATTAACAATGGAGAAATGCGAAAGAAGAACTCGCGCCGACTGTGGACGTAAGGCCAATCCGGCTGTCCGCAAATATTGGATTTATCGATAGAGGCGAGATTATTAGAATTACGTAATAAGATTTATATGCGTTTAGGTGTACGTTTATTGTAGATTGCACAAGAATTCTTTATTTGCACCGATACGTGAATTTATTGTACGATCCGATTCAATGGAAAGACGGTTCGGTTGATTGGTCCATTTTGTCTGATTGTAACGTGAAAAAAAAAAAAAGAAGAGCGTGGAATTCTTGGGCATGGATAAGTATGAAAAAGTTTTGCGGCTGATTATTGTGTCGTTTTGACATTTTGGTTCCTCACGGTGTACGATAAGGATAATTGATTTTATACTACTAGACGAGAAGGTCATAATTTTTGCTTTGTACATACGGCTTTTATTTATCTTCGTTATGCGAAAGAACTTACGTGGAAGAGATATGAATGCGAGGTGTTATATTTTTTATTATTATTCGCTCTTTTTTTTTGTTTTTCTTGATTGATCATCTCTCTGTCTTTATCTTTATTCTTCGAAGGAGCTGTACTCCTGACTCTTATTTATTTGAAACGCGCGAGCAACGTTATTTGGAGGTTAGAATGTCGCTGGCAAAGTGTCGCAGGTACCTCTGAAATTGGCGCCCTTGCGCGAGAGCGAAAGGGTATCCTGTAAAATTTGAAATGCAGGGTGAGAGAATGATGAAGATAAGATTGATAAGGATAAAGGAGATAAAGAGAAAGAGATAGCGTACAAGTGAGTAATTAGGAACTCGTGAAAAATTTGACAATCGTACCAACCTTTTGTTCTCTTTTTATTTGTTCATCTTTCTAGCGTTTTTTTTCTTTTTCGTTTTTTTTTTCTCTTGTATAGGTGTATAACATGTAAATATTTATTATTTTTAATATCCAGCGAATAGCGTGTAGCATCGTACGCGCCGACCGGAGCTCGAGATTGCGCGGGTCTCGTTATTCTTTTATTCCTATCGTTCATTATTCCTTAGTTAATTAAAAAAAATTTTTTTAAAGAGGGACGTCTAGTAATCGCGAGCATTCCAGTCGACACGGTACGATCGGTGTGGCGAAGTTCTGAAGTTCACTTTTTTTTTTTATAATTTGTTATTTAATGTAATGAATGTTATAAAAATGTTCTCTTTATTATAAACGTTGTAAGAATTTTTCTGTTTCATTTGGTATTACTAACGTATAAGCTTACCTCGTAAATTAAACATTTTTCTATGATACATAACGCTAGCATTTTATTTATTCCGTCACCTCATTTTTATTTCATCGCGCATGCGCGATCCCGTCAAGCTTTTACCGCGCAACATCCATTGCGCAGGCTCTTTCGTTATTATGGATATTTCAAATTGTACTTTCCCGCCAAGAGTCCTTCCTCGCTTACAATTCCTTTGTAACGTAAAGAAAACACTCGCAATCAAATTTTGTCGACTCTTGCAGATCATGAAAGTACAATAAGATATATCGAATGGTTTCAAATAGAAGACGAACGTAGTGCTACATACATTAAACATAACCTAGTCTAGAGAATCGATTGCATCCAGGAGCATTAATCCTGTCAGGCTTGTACAGAATTTAACTGTCAATTCGGTTACCAAGGATCCTTCTTGCTGTAATCAGATGATTCTAATGTATTGGCCATTGGGACCGATGCTATTTTTCTACCCTCCACGTCCACGGAGCTCGGTCCCTGGTGCGTTAAGAGATATCCTAGCGTAAAAAAATAATCACCCTGGGAAACTTACCGTATTATATATTAAACGTTGTTACTTATGTATAAATCCTTGCTCGATGCGTATCCGTATACTGTCTAACACGTGTCGTCCATTTTGAAAACCACTTAGCGATTGTGTTCCTCTAAGACTGTCGATCTGATCTTTGACTATGGTTACGAAATTGTTCTTTTTTTTTTTCTCGTCGCTGATAAGCACTAAGTATATGCAAAATATCGAACATAATTGTTACGATGGTTTTCTTACGTAAGTTCAGAGATTGTTTCGACGATTCTTGATGCACGTATTACTAGATGATTCTTGTAGGACATGCATATGGACATACTACTCTTATATTATAATGATTGATAATACATTTGGAAAAATTATATATTACATTATCGTAAGTAATTTTCAAGGGCTGCATGTTGTGTGGGATGCTTCTATTTCTTTATATTAATTAATGAATATTCGAATCGTCTTTCGTTACTGGCGAGTTTTCTAACACACAGTAATGCTTTTCTAGGAGTCTCATTGGCTAAAAGCGACACTCGCAATTTTTATTTGTTATCTGTGTTTATCGTAGCTCATGGAGAGCTATTGAAGAAATTGCGACTGTTCCCCAGTTCCATTTTGTTCTTTAACCTTTATAATAGATTAACATTGATAGGGTTTTTGGGATTCTTTGATCTTAACGTTTTTCTTTCACCAATGCTGTTTCATCGATTGTTGAATTGTCTATATTTATTGATCGTAGATGTCGTTGGTGAATTATTGTAGATATTTTAAGGATGCATTTCGATACTGAATATTTATTAGTGACTTTAATTAAATAACCGGGACTGTCTTTAGGTGGTGTTGTTATTATTATTATATATATATGATGATGATCATTGAAATGCTATCAGTTGCTTGAAGGGATATGGAAAAGATGATAAAATAATAATTTGAAAGCCTCGTACATACTTCGACTGCACATAAACAGTAATAGATCTGTATATTTTCAGAAGCAATAAAAAAATGGTTGTAATTATAAAGTCTCGATGTTTGTTATTTCTTACTTCATCCATCTGGCCGTTCTTTGACTTCCTCCGTTTATGACTACTGAATTTCGATTACTTGCCTATTTATATTTCGATAACGTGCTATTTTTTTTCAATGTACTTTCAATATTTAAAAGGAGAGATGGACAAGGATATTTGGGCAGTGGGATACAAAAAACATCGTACGTACTTCAAGAACGAAAGTGAAAGGTAAATCTTATAGGAAGAATTGCGAATTACCTTAAGCGACATTTTATTAAAGAATATCGAAGGTCACGTTAGGTCTAAATAGTTTATGCAGAATGAATATTATATACAATATATTTGTAAAATGAACCAAAGTTTCAAGAGAAAGTGCAAAATTGACATATTCAAGAGTTCAAAACGAATCAGAATGTTTGACGGGTTTCTTGTTAAATTAAACAAAGGATTTCCGAAAACACTATCTTCCCTGCTCTCTAACCAATATCATCAGGTCAACAGAATGACAGCTGTCAAGTAAAATCGATGAATTCAATTTGGACGACCCTGTATATCCAGAAGCGTACGTGGCAGAGCTGCGTCGTGACCTCCTGTAGAATTAAAGGCCTAACGAGTAATCGTCATTCAGAAAAATAAATAACACTAATCTGTCGTGTGAGATAATCGATAAATCGAGTACAAAATAATACACGCTCGAAAGTACACTTGAGAAAAAATCAATGAATAAATATCCAAATGATAAACTATAAGATAAAAACAAAAATAAGTCATGAGTCCGTAACAGTAGTTTGAATCACCCGCCATATTGAATCTTCACTGCTCTAGTCATAAAGTTGTTCAACGTCAGGTTTTACGTATCTAAGCCATCGTTATTAATCTCGATTATAACCTATATCGTGCTTAAAGAATTATCTAAAGTATTGATCCAACTTCTCGGTGGTAATTCAATGTCATAAATAATTCTTTAAATTCGAAGCAGACGACGTGCTCGCTGTCAATGGATCCGCGTACGAGGAGTAGGCGTGCCATAAAAACTGTGTATGTGCTGTCTCTCGATTCAGTCGGTTTCAAGTCGTCAGCCAAGTGATACGGTTTAGTTTATCTCAAGTTTACGAACTACGTAGCACCACAACTAACAGGAACATGTGCGGTAAGTAGACAAACAGACAGTAAGTCGTATGTCATAGAAATTTTCCCAGAATATTGTCGATCATACATCGTGTGGATTTGTGCATGCGAATATACATCATGTTATGCCGAATCCTTAAAAACCAATGAAAAATTTCAGTGACAGTACAGTTGACAGTTATCAAACGTCCCTTGCACACGTATCCAGCATATAATCCATGATATTTTTGAGGCAGTGATTATTTTTCGAAGGGTTAAACATTTCATTAACGACGTAGCATCGTTTCAGCTTTAATTCTCAACCTCATTTAACAAGTGGAAAGACACGAGTCACATGAGTCGTATTATTTAATAGTTCTCGTGTCCAGGAACTCAACGCGCTTTGTAAACATCACAATCTCTACATATCTGACATTTTTTCCGAGTCTGGAATGCAGCCTAGAAAATTGTCGACCAATTATGGATAAATGATTGATGACTGGAGTATGTAACTTGATTTCTTCTTTTCATAGTCACTTTCCAGTCAACAGACCTAGTCAAGGTCCCATTATCGTTCTCGAGGACGGTACAGAAGGTAAATGGGAAGTGGAAAGATTATGGAAAAATTTTACCCGGTGAAATACGAATTCTTGTGTATAAACAGATAGATGACTGCATGTCGAGGATTTTAATAGTTCTTAATACCTTAAACTGATAAGATTGGATCGTAACTTCAGTGCGTAATATCGTTTCAGTACTTTATCAGTACAAGTAATTATAGAGTATTCTTAACTATACGTAATTCTCCGAAAGACCATAACGATTGGGCCAGTGTGTTAAAGTCATAAATGTTCCTGCAGCTGTTTAAAAAGTACCACAATTAATTTCTGTCATCAGTCCACGTGCATTGAAAAGGATAAGAAACCAAAGTGAAATAAATGCCTAGAATTCTTTATGTACTATGTATTAAGTGTAGCATATGCTTTTCCTATTCTACAGAATTCAATAAACTGTCCAAGAAGATAAGCATAACCGGAAATATTGATAAGACTCAGGACTCGTAAAAGAATTTGAAAATATGTTTGATTGCGTGCTGATGAGGAAGAATAATAAGAATTTAAAAAACAGCATTATAAAATGGAGGTATATCGGCAACTGGCAAAAATAATAATTGAACGGTAGAAATCCTTAATATTTTAACCGCAACGACAATCGTTACTCGTGAAACGAACAACCTTATACAATTGGCCTTTCAAAAGAGCGGCCCGCAATTTGAAATTATGAAAGTTATTACGTAAGCTGCATATAGGTTCTTCAACATAGTGATTTCAACCTATACCCAATAGCGTTGCTATATCGATATTAGAAATCATATTCTTTTTAAAATTACATAACCAAAAAAAAAACACGAGGGAATGATAGAAGTGAAAATAGTTTTCTAAAATTCTCATGTCTTTTCGATTAATTCGCTTTTATATACTTGCAACGAATATTGTCACGCGTCTACGAGACTGCGAGACTTTTTTTCTGTCAATTTTCAAACTCGAATTCTTTAACGTCTCTCAATGCGCATATCGTAGCAACGGGCATTAAATCTTTTGAGGTTACGACACTTACTCCAAGACGTAGCGTTTCAATCGGAAAAGGTGTGCCTCCGGGCAACGACCTACGCTAACTCCTGGTTGCCGTGGAAGGTTCTCCGGGTTCGGGGTAAGGTTCGCTTGCGAAATACTGGCATTTTTTATCGGTCCCGGATCGGCCGCCGCCATGATCCAAGTGAAAGTTTCCTCCGGCATACGCAAAGCGAGAGCCAACCTGACATTTAGCGGCTGTCGGCGGCATGCGTATCGATAACTACGTGCACAGTACTTAATCTGCATATAAACAATTCGTTCTAATCTTAACGTATATTTTTTTTATTGCAGTAATACAAATCAAGGATGAAATTTGTTTATTCAAGCATAAAATTTGATTTTAGATTAAAAAAAAAGGTTAGTCGGCTGGCATTTGAATTGCGCGCGCATGTTACAGTTATTAACACGATTTTGAGTTTTCGTCAACAAATTTGTTACTTTCACTGAATGAAAATGTCAGTTACGTTATTGATGTGTATTTTTACGTTAACTTTAGTCTAGAATGTAATATTTATTTACGATATTTATAAATTCATTCGTCACTGGGTCAAAGTCTTTGTATTAAGTGATAGACTTCCTATGGAATTTTTTTTTATATTGGCAACAGTATCCGTGTTTGATTCTGTACTGTTTATTAGAGAGATTAGTATACGAAACGGAGTCTTTCGCAATTCTAAGCGAAAGCCAAATAGCCGACGGATCCGAGGATTCCGCTTCTGGAAAGCTACAAATTTGTTTATCGAGCCTGAAATTACCAACGTGGAATCCAATCGGTCCTCTGCAGCTTTCACTGACATCGAACTGCTTGACTTTCTGGGTTTTTATGTCGCTGAACTAGAACATCTCTTGACTTTGACAGGGCGTGCAGATGCAGTATTGTCTGCAGGTCGTTCAACCTCCGATACGCTTGAGAACATTATGACCTTCTGACCCTGACCCTATTTTTTTATTCTCACACAGAATATCGAGTCGTTCCTCACTTTCTCAAGTGGATCTGATCGATTAAATCTTCTTGGTACTACAGGTAGTTTCATTTTACTCGGTGCCAAAATCATTTGTAACCACAGCACTGCGCTTGGGCTGAAAAATTTTAAGGATAATTTATTATTACTATTAAAAAATATCTGACAACGCATTCGAACCTGTGAGAAATCTGTATCAGAAATATATCAGCTTTAAGTGCACCAAGGCATTAACAACAAGTACCTACACTTCTGATGGAATGGTAATAGACAGAAAGTGCAATTATTAAAAATAATTAGATAATCTATACAAAGCTGTGCAATTGATAAAACGCACTTAACGATACTGAGAATTGACTACTTATTTATTAGGAGATGTAATTGCTTTGTGAAGAGACATGTCGAGGCTTATCAAAAAATTCTAATACGTCGACGATTAAGAATTGACGGATACGTTGATAACGTAGTGATGACGTGTACAAAGATTTCTATTGCATACCGTTATCACTTTCTTAGTCTTCTTATCTGTTGATGACTATTATCAAACCACGGGTGTCTGAATAATTTTATTAATGACGTCACGAGTATCGTGGCGAGTTTGAATTTTTCAAGATCACGACAATCGTCTCTCACCTAATTAATACAATGTTATAATAATCGATTTATTTTTATCATTCAATTTCTCTTTCCTATATTTTTCAAGCTAGACTCGTACAGGATCTTATCATTGTTATCGTTACATTTTTTTTTTCTTATATTTTACAAGGTATACACGTTCGTCACCTACGTCATCGATTGTCCTTTTATTTTCTCTAGTTTGTCAAGTCCCTCTATGATAACGATTGTTATCACTGATATTCCGTAAGGTTCGATTATCTTGATCGAACGTATAGTCCTTTGAATTATACGGATTGTGACTGTTCGTACAGTTTGAAGTTATCGATCTTACCAATCGCTTCGTTTATCGATATTTCCGTTAAGGATTCTAAACATTTATCTTCTTACTTCATCTCTTCTTCGTACTAGCAAATGGGCGGTAGGTCTTACAATTAGTTTGATATGAAACATTTATTTTTTCAATGTTTTGCAATATCGTACTGTTATATTTAATTAAGATGAATCGACTCTCAAGGGAAGCGAATGTAACGTAATATGGAATTCAATAACATTAGTCAATGTATTTACGTATTGGTTGCTAATAATAATACAGGATTATAATGCGGAGCCATTTCCTTTCACTTTAAACTTTTTAATATCGCGTATTAACCTACGCGATTATTTGTAAATGGTTAATCGAAATTCCGATATGTTTTTAGGGGATTTTTTTATTTATCGCGTATCACGAGCCTGAGTTTTGATAGTACGATTATAATCTGATAAAAAGAGACAGGCTTAGCAATTTTTCGAATCTTTTTTCCGAGAACTTCGACGCCTTGTTAAACATTTTGATGTCTTTCGATTTTGGATTATTTATTATCATTGACGAAAGCAGTGATGGTACTTATTTTATTATTGTTAAGACGTAATCTCAAGTACATCTAATCAACACGCATTATCTGATATTACATTAAACGTTTTGTACGTATGAATGACGTATTACATGCGGATGGCACGAAATTTAAATATGACAGTTGGCGCTTATTTTATAACAATGTTAATGCAAAGAATTTATTCGGAGTGTCACTGGATAATTTATGTCAATTAAATAATTATTCCAATGAATGTTCATTGTAATTTGTAAGATTCGTCGGTGGGGATAGGAAACGCTTCTAACGGGATTGTGCAAGGTCGATGTTATGTGGGAATTTAAATCTACTTTTTTTGTAGTAAGACTAGTCGGGAATCAGTTGGCATCATTAAAGATTCACGATTAGGCGAGTCAAGGATAACTGGATAACGGTAGTAATGAATTTTTTAATTCAGTTTAAATGACAAGAACAGCTTTTGAAGTTTTATTTAGCTTTCCTTGTGTGGAAATTTTATTATTAGCTTCATTGGTTCATGTCACTAATGACTTGAAGAAATGTTATTTCTTTTGTTTTGGCGTGATCACAGTTGAATTCTTTTTAAGTTATGTAGCTATATACATATAAATATAGGTTAACAGCATTCAGGACAGTCGACCTTGGCTATGGAGTGAGTGGAGGAATCGGGTGAGAAGTCGACCGAAACTGAAAGCCTTTCAAATGTCATCAAGGTTCTTTGCTTTGCATACCTGTTTCACCAATATCTTCATGACTGTGGGCCAGGTCATTACTTTTTTTGTTGTTACCATGAATTGAGATAGGGGAGTGTAAATTGGAAAATTCATAATTTCACATCCTCATTTGTAACTGTCACAAGAAATTTTTTATGGTTATATTGAGCACGATGGAAGTTTGTGGATATTGGAAATTGTTGTGCGCTGTGAATTTGTTTTCATTCTATATGTATATTGTTTTCTGATTGTTATTATGCTTTTCAGGAATCTTTGCATACCTCAACTATCTGACTCCGAAGACCAGGAAAGAAATTCTTGAGCTACTTGTTGGTGGACTCAAGAGACTGGAGTATCGTGGTTATGACTCAGCTGGTAACTACAATATTTATTTTAAAAATTCTTTAGATCTATATATTTTGTTATCCTTGGTCAGCTAGATAGTTAACTATTTAAGGCAAAGTGTTATTTTATAATAAAATTTTTCTGAAGATAGCACAAGACTAGAATATATTTTGTGTCTTCTGCTTCTCTCTCTTTTGATATGGTATGTCTATACTGCAAGAATTTAGCAGTCGTTCCTTTCACTGAAACCTGCATTTCAACAGGTTCCTTAGTCTTCTCCATGTGTTAGGTCGTTTTGTTTGTTTTGCTACCTTCACGAGTACTTTATTTGCATTCCTGTACTCTTCTATATTTAGAATTGAGCATATGGCCAAAAATGCCCTTTGTTTCACTGGATACCTATGCACATATGTACCTTTTATATGCATTTCAGGTGTCGCCCTCGACTCTCCTGATGGCAAGGATATCTCCATCATTAAGAAACAGGGAAAGGTCAAAGCTCTAGAGGATGAAATCTTTCATCGTAAGTTTAACAGTTTTGACTTTATGTGGTTTTAAATGAGAATTATAATGCTGATTTATTTATTTCTATTGTTAGGTACCAATCTTGACTTCGAGGGCTGTACCAAAAGCCATGTGGGCATTGCTCATACTCGTTGGGCCACTCATGGTGTTCCATCGGAGGTTAATTCTCATCCTCAGAGATCAGACAATGAACAAACTTTTGTCGTTGTTCACAATGGTACTGTGACTGATAGATTTTGTAGATTTATCTGTAATATTCATTTTGTGTTCTCATGGATGGACTTTCTCAGGAATCGTCACGAATTACAAGGAAGTCAAGACTCTTCTTCAGCATAGAGGATACGTATTTGAAAGTGAAACTGATACGGAAATCATTGCCAAGTTGATTCATCATCTCTGGGTTCAACATCCGACTTACTCTTTCCGGGAGTTAGTTGAACAGGTCGTCCAGCAATTGGTCAGTGTTATTTTTAGTCGTAATAGATACTTTAGTTGAAACATTTCACAAAGTAAGAATATATAATGTTTTAGGAGGGAGCATTTGCCTTGTGTTTC
The DNA here is from genome assembly GCA_030142285.1 of Calameuta idolon. NCBI lineage: Eukaryota > Metazoa > Arthropoda > Insecta > Hymenoptera > Cephidae > Calameuta > Calameuta idolon. The sequence goes on from JARQSV010000387.1 coordinate 2,907,345, forward strand.
AAAAGCAAATATTTTCCCGGGGAATGTGTTGCTACCAGAAGAGGATCCCCATTGCTGGTTGGTATCAAGACCAAGACCAGATTGGCTACCGATCATGTACCGATTCTTTATGGAAAAGGTGAGTAAATTTAGATAAAAGAAACTTGAACGATATCGGATAATATATTAAGATCGTATCTGATATTCATAGCCAAAGTCACAATTATTATATAAACCGGATATTCATTCGACAATATGCATTTTCGTACATGCGCACAAAACCGGAAGAGCTTCCTAATGGACGGATCGTAAACAATGGTGATGGGTACCATTAAAAAAACAACCGTAATTAACAATTCGATAAATAAGTCAATAATAATACCGATTATAAATAACTATAAGCGTATTTACTTGGAAAACTTCAAGACAGTACGTTAATCAATAGAAATTGGCGCATATGTAAAAAGAAAAATGGTACAATAACACTATCCCCTAAATTCCTTATCGTCTGCAATATGTTATCACTCAAGCATATTAATTATCCAGCCAAGACTAACAAGTGAATATTTACTTTTTAATAATTAATTAATCCGTATTGCATGCTCCTGTAATAACCATATCTGCACAGCATGAGCAGCTCTCTCGATATGTCTGCCACATTTTTCATTCTTTGTTTTACGTAATGACAGAACACATTATTTAGTATCCATGTCACATTAGGAATATTCAGAATTTCATCACATATTAGAGATAGTCATTATTCATGTTCCAATAGATGAGTCGTAGTAATTACTTCAGGACAATTAATGACAGTCAGTCTCATCTATTTAGTTATACTTGATGCTTTGTGCCTATTAGATTTTCATGCATAGCAAAACCAATGAGTAACTTTTAACATATGCAAGTTCTCGTACACATTTTTCACACATGATTATCACAGGTTATAGCTCTCATGATTTAATAATTGTGTAGCTTTTGCTACAGGCAGTTTATTGCACGTTTTGGCTATTGGTTCTGGAAAGTTTTGTAAAAAATTCCTTGAGTGATTCTTACATTATGATTTTAAGCCCTCTTGTGATTTATGTAATCTTTTCTTACATATAGAGATATACCTAATGCATTTAGTTAAACTCTTGTTTTTTGTCTTTCTATGAGTTTTCTAGTTTTTTTTTTATTTATTTATTTGATATGGATACTACACAACTGTTTCTTTTGCATGAACGACCTACGATTTGCTCCCAACTTTCTACCTGAACAGATGACCTCCCACGCTCACCCAAAGGTATATACACTATTAATAACTTACCTTGGTTTGGTATCGGATCCACTTTGTAGGATAATATTCATTATCAGACAGTTTATTATTATTTATTCTGAGATAGTAAAACTGATAAAATCATTTTTTCTCATTCTTTAGTAATCTTGGCCATGGTACGTAGTACATGTAGATGATTGTAGAGATCACAAAAGTGGATCCGATGTCTGAATATTAAAACTGTCCAAATGTCAAGCTCGTTTGTTACTTATTTCCTTTTTAAATGAGGAATTGTGGTGTTCGTGAAATGCTGTCTTAAACATTGACACCTCTATTACATGTGATCCATGTGTGTTCCTCGAAAATATGATTGCCACAAATCCTACGTTATTCTATTTACGTTTAACACAATAATGCTAATCGATGTGCTTATATTTGTGCTAGTATAAATCTATTCGAAAAATTATTTATTCCCTTGATTCTTACACTTTTCAGCATTACCTTTATCTTTTGTTTGTCGTGAAGCTTCGAGAAGTCGCAGATTTATGTTTTTATTATTCTTCCTGTTTGCAAATCCGTTCTAAAAATTTATTTTCTATGATTGCATAGTTTTACTCTGATTTGAAGAATGATCTACAACGTATATAAAATGATTTTATGCAGTTAACGAAAGTCGTGAAGATTAATTATTTATTATATAATATTGGGTTAACAAATCACGTAATTCTTTTGTTGTATCCGACGACTATTCTTGAGTAAACGAGAAAATGCATTGTTGATATACAGTTTATAATTTCGAAAAGTTGCATATATACCTAATTTAATGAAGAATAATGCTCCAGCCAATACTTAGATTAGTTCTTTCAGTTTTTCGCATGTTTTCTTCTTTCACTTTTGTTCTTATTGCGTATTGTTTTGTTACGTAATGTCTCAGCATGTTTTGTTTATTAATTGTTTGTTTTTTTGTATTTCCCTACCCTCCAAACTCTGCAGACAGTGATGCAGCGTCTCAAGGTATTACTTTACGTTCAGATTACGTTTATTTGCATGTACTCTTTATCACTTTGTTCGCTTTGGTTTATTTAAAATTCCTATTGCACGAATGCACTTATGCATTTCTTCATAAACCACTTAATAATTTCCATGCTTGCACTTTTGCATTTTAATTTCTCTATAATTATCAAAGGTACTGTTGCTTAAAAAAATGTGACATCTAAAATCATAAACTATGCAACTATTCCTTAGGAACCCTAATGACCGACAGAGTAAATCATTGATCCTGATGATCCTAAATAATAATATATCATGTCTTCTAAAATTGAAAAGATTCTGAAAGGAAACACTTCTTTTGTCTTTACATGCAGGGTGTGTTGACATTTAGCGCGGTTAACGAATAAATTTAAGAATAATCAAAGAAGATTAATTAAAAACAATAAATTAACCTCATTCGCATTATTAATTCAAGGTCATACTTGGTAAAAGAATTAAATCTCTTTCTTTTTGTTTACAGTAACAAATGGTAAAGTTTTATGGTAGTGGGGCTTTGGTTTTGGGTCTCGTGGTGACGTAATGCAAAATAATTTCAAATATACACGTAATTTCATACTTGGCAATTAAGCGTATCTTTGTAATAAAATTTTCTTAAATTCCTGCAATCTTTATAATCAAGTTCAAATTTTGCATTTCGTCACTGCACTTATTGCCTCATTTTCAAAAATGTATGGCAGCTATTTTAAGTTAAAAGTATTTTTAATACAAAAACAATGAAGAATATTCATAACAGATCACAGACCCCATGGACGTACTGCTGACTTACCGGTGATACCGCGAAGTGACAGTACTTCAGAATTTCAACCCCTGGAGGATAAGGAAGTCGAGTACTTCTTTGCGTCAGATGCCAGCGCCGTCATCGAGCACACGAATCGCGTCATCTTCCTCGAGGTGAATATGGAATTTAATTGATATTGTATTATCAAAAAAAAAAAAAAAAAAAAAGAAATTGCCTGGAGAAAACTGTATTCTAATTTTGTTTATGTAAATATTCAGGACGATGACGTGGCAGCCGTTAAGGAAGGTGCCCTTAGCATTCATCGTCTTCGTCGTTGCATGGATGATCCTCATGCTCGTGAGATCACCACCCTAAAGATGGAGATTCAGCAGATCATGAAAGGCAACTACGAGTACTTCATGCAAAAGGAAATCTTCGAGCAGCCAGAGTCTGTTGTCAATACCATGAGAGGACGTTTGAATTTCCAGGATAATTCTGTTACTCTTGGTGGAATTAAAGTGCGTTTTCAAAATTTCTTTTATATCTTTATGCATAGTTTATTCTTTCTAGTTTCTCTAACTTAATGCGTATTTTTGTAGGATTACATTCCTGAGATTAAGAGGTGCAGGCGTCTCATGTTGATTGGCTGCGGAACCAGTTATCATTCTGCCATTGCCACCAGACAGCTTTTGGAGGAGCTCACCGAGCTGCCTGTCATGGTCGAACTGGCTTCTGATTTTCTGGATAGAAATACTCCAGTCTTCAGGGATGATGTTTGTTTCTTTATTTCTCAGTCTGGTAAGAATTTTTTCCTATTTCACTCCCTGGCATCAGCTAGGACTCCATTGTCTTATCTGGCTTTTGTAACTTTTACATAGGTGAAACTGCTGATACCCTGATGGCACTTCGTTACTGCAAAAGTCGTGGAGCACTTATTGTTGGTATCACAAACACCGTGGGAAGTAGTATCTGCCGCGAGTCACATTGTGGTGTTCACATTAATGCTGGACCTGAAATTGGCGTTGCCAGTACAAAGGCTTATACTTCACAATTCATCTCGTTGGTGATGTTTGCTCTTGTGATGAGCGAGGACAGAATTTCCCTTGGTACAAGACGCCAGGAGGTACTTTGATGCAATATGAATCTCAGTTAATTTACGTCTTTTAAATGATTAATGCTAATCAATTGGTCATTGGTAGATCATAGAAGGCTTGAAGAACCTGGACAATCAGATCCGTGAGGTATTGAAGCTGGATGACAAAGTCAAGGAACTGGCCAAGTCACTCTTCCAACATAAGTCACTCTTGATTATGGGTAGAGGATACAACTTTGCCACCTGTATGGAAGGCGCCCTGGTAAGATTATTCTCGTCAGGATGCCTGAATTTTATTCTTCTAATGATTTCTAATAAACTCTTTTCCATGTAGAAAGTCAAAGAGTTGACTTACATGCACAGCGAAGGTATCATGGCAGGTGAACTGAAGCATGGACCTCTGGCTCTTGTCGATGACTCCATGCCAGTGATCATGATTGTCATGAGAGATCCAGTCTATGTTGTGAGTAATAAAGAAGTTCCACAGGAACATCTTCTACGGGTAAAGATAACATTAACGTGTTATTTTTTATCTTCAGAAATGTATGAATGCTCTTCAGCAAGTGACGGCTCGTGAGGGCAGACCAATTGTCATTTGCGAGGAGGGAGACCAGGACACAATATCCTTTGCCGATCGTGTTCTCGAGGTGCCCAAGACTGTCGACTGTCTTCAGGGTGTTCTCACTGTAATTCCCATGCAGCTGCTGTCATTCCACATCGCAGTATTACGTGGCTGCAATGTTGACTGTCCTCGTAATTTGGCCAAATCGGTAACAGTCGAGTAGAACGACGTCATTCTCAATATCGTGGACTCTCATTACCGGGAGCGATAAGTGTCGTGGGAATGGCTGGGTGGCTGTCGCTCGCATGCAAATTCACCTTGTGCCATAGTTTTCGGACAATTGAAACTGATGCCAATCACACTTGGCCTATTAACCAGATCCCACGGGCTTGAGAGAAACGGATTGGAGTATGACTTACACGCGGTTGAAGGATCGCTCATTGGAAATTGATTTTATTTAAAGTTCCATTCGCCCTCGCGTATAACATCACGCTTTCTTCCATTTTGAGATTAAATATTCTTCTGAGGCAGACTTTTTAAACTCTTGGATAAATCGCTCGCAATTTACTGTTGTAGCGGTATATAGATTCAGGCTGTTGGCGGATGGAGTCGTCCTATAATAATTTGCGAGCTACTGGCTGCTCCTTTATTGTGTTTGCAAACGGACGACAATAGAATCGTAGAGATCTATTTATCGTTGATTTGTAAGAATCGTGAATTTATCGTTATATTTTCTTTTTATTTTGTTCCTAATGCAAATGCATGAAATTACTTTTTGTGTGAGTAACACATGCATTTATCATGCACAGAAACATTATACAATACCTGACACCGATAGAGACAAGTAGTTACATGTAAACACGAGATATACACACAAATTATAAGCGTACCCTTTAGCATTTAGTACTATTATACTTATACATACTAAACTTTGTGATCGTACTCAGTAATGGGATTAGTCTCTAGCCTCGAGCTGCATATTCAAAATTTGTTTATCGAAGACAATGAAATTCAAAGTATTGCATTCGTTTGAATCTGAGTATATATTTATTTATATCATTTTCTTGTATACTTTCCATTTTTCAAAAAAGAAAAAGCGGACGGGCGACCTCTCTACGTCGTATTCTAAATTTTTAGATTAGTATAAAGACTCATATACATAAAAGAAAAGTACATGTATACTGGAAGCATTTAAAATAGTTTGACAGACTGGTATTTTGTCAAGACTATTACCTATGAAGAAACATTCATTCTCTTTGTAAGACGCAATGAACTTTTGTAAATGATATAGTATATCGTAGACATTTATGTTCATGTGGGATATGTGGCAGGGTACACATCCCTTCTAGGATCTCTAAGTTTTTGATCTTTTTATTTTGTTTTCTAATGAGAACTAAATTCTTACAAATGAGAATCCACGAATGGCAATAATTTTTTAGAAAAAAAATATAAACTGCGAGTCCCTTAATCTGTCATTTTTTTATGTGACTTAGAAGGACTGCAAAGACCCCCTTGCTAGTTTTTTCATGATAACTATTATGTATGATAGATTTCTTAAGTGTACGGTTGACTATTGGACTACAATATTTTTGTTATATTATATAATATACATATGCACAATGAAATAAAGATGTCTATTTTTCTCCATGCGCCTTTCAAAACTTTCCTTGATGCTCCCGTGTACGTTGGGTTGCTACTTTCAATCTAATTGATGAGCAAATCTACTCTCCTACAAGAGTAGTAGTGAGTGCAAGCCTCTGGTCAGACAGATACGTTATCGTTATCTGAAATCGACTACAGCCAATTCGTTACTGATTAGATAGCTCAAAATGAGGGTGGACTTAGCGATCTGCCACGGATACGGAAATGAAATCCTTTCAAGTACCGTAGATGATGCTAGTAGCGTTAGCCATGAAGTTTTAATTTCACGCGAAGAATACATTAGAGCAATCTATTATCACTGAAATAGATAACAAGTTGAAATACGTGGATGTTAGTAGTAAACATCCTCTTCGCGTCAGGCACAGAAAGCAAACCAATATAATTAAAGATAAATGTGAAAAGCCAAGAGCATCTTAAGGATTATCATAAAATTCAAGTTTTACAAGTAAGCGATACTTCTCTAACAAGGAATTATGGTTTGGGGATGATTAAGTAATTCGAAGAATGCCGCCCCGTGTGCGCGCAGGGTTGTTTGCCAAGTAGTAGAGGCGCGTTATCGGTCAGGCGCGTACGGTTCCAAAATTTCGGAAGCATCCACCGAGTTTCCCGTGGAGCGTCGCTGCGAAGGAGTACACGGTAAAACGTCGTCCCGTGATGCCAGTTTTCGAATCGTGCCGAGTTTATAGTAAAAAGTGCGATATTCCTTGGTATCGTTGATTAATTAACGTCTAAATTTAAACGGGAAAGGATCGTATTTGGATTATTATTGGAGGTTGGCTGGTAACGTCGCACTACGCGAGTCAGTCGAGGGTCTGCCGGCGAGCGGAGCGGTCGCGCCGTGAAAATCAGTCGGTGCCGCAAATATTCGCTGGCACGGCCGAGATTTGCCGAAGCTCTGCCACGGGACTTCGGCCCTGCGGACAGGCGCCCCGTCTACTAACATAGTTTTATCGATCGAATTTGACCTGCCAAGTTCCCTAGCGTAGTCGCTCGGTTTTCACTAGTGAAGTAAATATTGTAGTTTGTCGGTATGGCTGCCCAAGCGGCTTGCACGCGGTTCAGTGATAACTATGACCTCAAGGAGGAACTTGGAAAGTAAGTACATAGCGTTGAATATTATCGTCTTTCATATCCATGACTTTTAGCCTCGTCGATTTATACCTTACCGGATCCTGATTCCGGTTGTCGCTACTCGCACTGTACATATACATACACATACACATATATATCGAACGTGTCGGCACTTGGGGACTAGCAGACGATACTGTGCTGTCGGCCATGGCCGCCACTGTCGTGGTCGCTGCCACTGCAACTTCATCGCCTCGATATCATAACAGCCTTCTCTTCTATTCCCCAGGAGGATTCTCAACGTCCTCGTTGCATTTCGTCTATATTTAACGCGCTTAGTCTTTAGGTGCGTGGCTCGTGGCCCGGACGCTATATATAATTATCAGGCTACCCGTACCAGAACTCTTCCTTCCTTGCCGGAGTCGCGGTGAGCCCTCTCTCGACGAAGCCTCCGCATCGCTACGATCTGTCACCAAATCAATACCCTAGCTACTTGCCTCACTGACTGACTGACTTACTGACTGTGACTGTGTCCCTAAGTGATTCATTACCTCCTTTCTTAATTCTTACGTCAATTCTGGCACCGAGCATTCACTCTGTATTGACTGTTTGTTCTTGTAATCAAGTCGAATTTCATCTTGTTTGTAACTGTCATTCGTGTGCTTCTTTGTCTTGCCTGGGACAAATCTATTTTTAGTATTTCATTTAGGGTAACATTTCTAGAGGGCGGCGAGTGGTTATCGAATATATATTTTGTCACTCGAGACATTTTTTAAATGATTTAAAGATTGGTCCTTTTTATCTGTCATTGGGGTTCTTTTGTGTAGTTTATCTCTTGAATTTTAATCAACTGAACCACACCCTTGCATTTTACTTGTTTCCTAGTACCCTTGCTTGTCTGTCTTCTCCTCATTGCTTAGGTTTTTTTTGGGTATTGTTACTTATGGGAAATGTTGACAAAGCGTTTTCATTTCCAACCTGCTAGTAGTAAATTATATTTTCCTTACAGTTTTCAGTATTAAATTACATTAGAAGACTAGGACCACACCCTGAAAGTTTACAGAAGTTATTAAATAAGAACGACACACGATTTCAAGGTTATGTTCACGAAACTTCTGTTTGACAGCAAGCGTCGTTCTTTTATTCTCTTTCATTCGCTCGCTCGGTCTTCCTCGCTCTCTCCATTTCTCCTTAACCTACTGACGATCAGTCAGTGCCCAGTGAACCGTACCGGCGTTAACCAGACGCTCCGAGATCTCCGCATACAATGCATGTACATAACAGACCTTAAAAATCTTCCCCTAGATTACGACCACACCCAATCTGCAAAATTAATAATAATAAAAACAAATGAAAAAAGAAAAACAATCTCACGAGCTTAAGTCAGCAAAAAATAAAGCATCGTCATCCATGCAGTTTTTATCGATCCAGTTATCAGTAATTCCTCTATAGGAAAAGATTTAAAAGATTCAAAAACGTAGATAAAAAATCTCAAAATTTATCTACGGATCTCAACAGTTACAGGTTAGGTTCCGCAAGGTCTATCTCGCGATCGTTAATATAACCTAAAAGTATTCGAGCTATCAATATCCTTCAATTTGATAAGCCATTCTATTATCATATGGAGACAACGTCAGGATGCTTAAATACACCAGGGTGTTCGTGGATCGTCCCAAATTCTAGCTCAAGTCAGTATACACATACTGTGGCTGAACGTGACAAAGTTGCTAGAAGCGAAGGCGATCCCGATAGAGGTTAAAGTAGGAAGACTGCGCGTGGCTGGTAACGTAATCAAAACATTCCATACCGTCGATGAATAATTCAGCGGTACTGCATCAAAGGAATCCATATCTGTAGTTCTATTAGGCAACGAAGGTCCAAGGTGTCCATCGTGAGTAACGCCGATCAATTCTTCATCGATCTCCTTCGAAGAAAGCTAATTGTCCGACTCGCCATTAGCTCCCCATAATTCACGTAGCCCGTCCGTTTCACATATGTACGCACAGGGTTATGGAATTCGACTTGAGCGATCAGGAAGAAGCGGCCGAGTCACGATTTTAAATTGAGATGCGTAAAGGACGGAAACAAAGAGAACGTTTACACGGAGGCGAAAAAGTACGTAGACAAGAGCTCTAAGCACTGATGCAACTGCGACTGCGAGTCGAGGGCTCAGAGGTCACGACCGTCCATTCCTACAGGCCTAATTGTTATTTTCACTTTTTTGAATCTCCCGCCATACACCACTCACATCGTTTCACTGTAAAATCCTATGTATTAACCAGCTGCTACTCGTTACACTCGTTATGTCTTTTTGGTTGGTTATCTGACCCATCCCCACCTCCTTCATTGTTTTGTCTACGTATATTATAATTATATCGTGTACTCAGGTATATTTGATATATGTCTATTGGATCTGTGGAACACGGTTTGCTAACGCTAATCTCGACCTGCCCATATGCTGTTCGACCTGAAACGGGCGGAGCGACTTATTTTCACTGCTGGTTATGTACACAGGTACAGACAGTCTGATTTTAACGTTTAATTGCGCAATGGGTTAGTGCGCATATCAAACAGGTACGCTCGTCTTTTCATTTGTGCAACTGCACTTTGACGTGTATCTGATATTTAATATATTTAAACGAGACAAATATTATGTTCATAGCGTGACTCGAGAGTATAAGATTGTCATTATTTTTGGGGTTATCTGTACGCTATGTTATTCGAGCCTATCTATTATGCTGCGTTCACGCGGTAGACTTGTTATGACTAGAGGAAAATTGACACGACATGATGGAACTGTAACTGTTTGTAACCGTTGATTCCTTTAGGCTACCTATTCGCTGAGCCCTTTGAACTTTTCAAGAGGCAGGATAAATCAGCCTGACGTCGATATCCAATCGATCTTCTTGATTCACGGTTTGAGGCTCGAAGGGATAATCGGATGTGATCGATAACCACGTTTAAATCGCAATTCGCGTCGGCTTATAGCCAAAGTCGATTCGGATGTTGGCTTTGGCACAGGACGCGTCCCTGCCTGACATTAAGACCTGGTAAACATTGGCTCCCGCGAAAAAAGCTGGTACTACTGTGTACTATTCCATATGTGTATAAACACACTGTCTAGAATCACGCCGTGACAAATTCAAACTGACCGATATACACAGAGACCCGTCCTACGCGCATATTTGGAATGCTACTCTTATTGACGTTAGGTGTAATATTATTATGACTGCCGCAGTTGGCTTCTTTTTTTTTCTTTTCTTTTTTTTTCCTTTATCGAATCTACCACCAACGGCTGCTGTCACGGTCTTTTGAATGTATTTCGTAAACGTCATGTTATGCGGGTCACGCGGCACGCGCTTCTTTTGTAAAACTAGAAAACAGACGCGTGTCTGAACATGCCTTCGTAACGAGTCCGACTACGTGCGTTTTTGAGCGTCTTTATTTAATTTCTCGTTTGCTTGGACATTCTTTCTTTCTGTATCTGATAAATCTGATTTATTCTTTTATCATTCTATTTTAGGGAATGTATTTTTAGTATGTTTTTATTTTTTTGGTTATGGGCGTCACGGACGACGTTGATTTAATTATCGATGACCATCGATATTTTTTTCTTTTTTTTTTTTCCACAATAAGATCCCGACTAACGAGGCCTAGGATAATTAGTGGTAAACAGTCGAACTATTGCGACACTATTTCGAACACAGAGCGGAGGTCTGCGGTTTCTACGCGTGCTGGAACAGTGGGCGTTAATTTCGTATCCCAGTACCGTTAATTAGTAGTCAATAATTAAAATCGTCACTCTGCTGATTTGATAAACCTCACGCTTTACCTTGTTGCCATTCGACAGGCAGTCTATGTCTTATCAAATCTACTCGACGACTGTTGACAAACATCACTTTCTGATTTTATAATTGACAAGGGCTCCGATTAAGTTCACTCAAGGTCACGTGGATATCGTATAGGGACAATTGAACAAAAAAAAAATGGCCGCGATCTGTCAAGTAATTTTAGTGATTGACAGATCGCGGCCATTTATAACGCACGACTATAACGATGGAAATGATTCTTTCACAGCCAACTGACAAAATCTCATGAGAACAGTGAAAAAAATCCAAAGTCACCAAATTTGTATGTTTAATTACAAATAACAATGTAGGTACATATTGTTACTTGATAAAAGTCCCTAGGAATATTTTTCTATGGACTTTTTAAAAGTTACCAGATTTCCATCAATCTTATCTATAGTGCGTTCGTTGTTGTTCTCTATTATGCAATATATTGTGCCTGCCGAGTGAAACGGACTTTTCCAGCCGCCCATGCTCGATCCCGACGCATGCTCGAAATCCAAAAATAAATTCCCAGCCGACGGCGTGGTTCTAGCAATGGGAACGGGAAATGCCGAGGTCACGGGAATAACTGTTTTGTTCCATTCCGCGTAGTTAGTTTTCCTACCTCTATCTCAGGGGAGTCACGATAACACATTGTAATTCGATATTCGATCGATACAGTCAAACTGTAAGAAAGGAGCGTGAATTGGTTTGAAAATACATTTTTTTTTTTTATAATTCACACTTGAATTGGGCGTTATATAAATTTTTATTGATTCGACAGAGCACTGCGTATCCGCCTTTATCCACATTGCGATATGTGTATTTATTATATGTACTTTACATACGCTGTTAATGACAGTGAGCCGCGGTACATAATTTATCGAACGTCAATCGATTTCCAATTGTGGGCGGAGTAAGAATTTTCAAAATTTCCCGCCAAGCCCCAGACTCTCCTTTGAACGATCGTCGGTCCCTCCTTATTGGATTCGCGTTATTCCCGCGTAGCCCCCTGGACTCGCCTTATTGTACAACATTCACGCGAAAGAAGGTTTACGATCGTTGTAAATTATCTAATGGCAATTACTTGAAGTGGCCGTTGCTTGAAGGATAAATGAAAATTGGGTTTGCGCCATTATTCTCTTTCTTTTACTGTATACATGGAACCGTGGTGACTTGTCATAATCAGTTACTCGTATTAGCGACCCACTTCTGTTTAAGCTGCATTGCAGCTTATGTTACCTTGTCGGTTCCGATTTTCCTTGAAAATTTTTCATATAATTTGTATATCTATATATGTGATAAAAAATGTGTATTTTATATATAGAGGCACAGCCAATACGAGTAATCGAACTCCCTTCTCCTGGGAACGACGATAAGACCTCTAACGCAATAACGTGATAAAAGTGGCTTCGACAATTTTTCATAGGATATATATGTATACAGTCTCATGGAGTAATATATTACAGTAGGTAGGTATCTGTAACAAGACAGTATAGATATACTTTAGTATATACGTATATCGTGTATAGCATATTTGTTAAAGGGTTGTTAGGTGCTTCTTGGGTGCAAATGTATCACCTAAAGTGCAGGTATCAATGTCGCGTCAGGTATCTTTGAACAGCGCTTATGCACCGTTATATTTATATATAAATGGGGCAACAGGCTAGACACCACAGTAGGAAAATTGTCCACGATGTCACGTTCCGTTTTGTTAAATCTTTTTGCGATGCATCCGATATGTACTAAAGGGTGTACATACATAGATACGTACGAGGTCCACTCGCTGTTGATATTAAACATCGATCCGCCCTCTGGCGAGAGCCCCTGGCTGTTAAAGCGTAACAAAAATTATACGTTTCATCCCATTCGCGTGGCCCTCGGGTAAATATTTTATGGCGTCAATGCTTGGTTTATCGGATACCGTGGAAAAGTCGAGTAGACAGCCATTTTTATTTTGGACCATAACTAAGCAAGTATAGCGAGACTGAAATTAAAACAGAAAGGAATTTCGTTAAGTAATCCGAAGCGCCTTTATCCGCAGTTACGTACATGGTTAAACGAGTAATTACTTTTGAATAATAAAAAAAGAATTAATCGTCTTATCGAAATGTCTTTATTGGCTGTTGAACGTATAATGGGAGGCGGGTACGTACGTATCTGGCAGGGAGTGAAGGCGGGCGGGAGAGGGGGGAGGGGGGAGGGGGGGGAGGTATCAACCGTCCTGTCTCACAGCGCGTCGAGCGTTTCGAATTCCTGTAAGTGAACGACGCCGTAAAGCGGCAGTTGTTGGCGAAGTGTCTGTCGATTGGACAATCGTAAAGCTTCGTACCGTCGCTTTAACGCTCGTTAAAATGCAGTCGTAGAACTATCCCGTGACGGCAGTCCTCGAGCTCCTTGAACGTCTCCATTTTCTAGAACGTCCATTAGAGTGACGCTCCAATCGCACAGACTTCTGGGTAAGGGCTAGAGACGCGACGTTTTCACGTCGCCCTGTCAATTTTCATGTAGCTGCATGTATACATATAAATTCGACGAGAATTTGGTTCAGTTTCGTAACAGAGAGACTCGAGGCCTTTGGCGACAGCCTCCTGTCGATTTCCCGTAAGTGCAAGCAGGACGCGTAAACAAACAGGCGCTTATCGAGTGTACACGGGTCGGCCTAACCTTCAAACGTCACGTTGTGTCTCGGTACGAAAACGCAAGGGAGCGACAGACTGGATATCGGATACAAGTAACCAGACTTCGATACTGTTGAATATGTGGATAGGACCTAAGGTTTGCTTAACCGTCGATTCAATCGGTTATGTCTCGATGACGCTGGGTCTCCCTTACCGTTCAATTAGCTGACTGAACGCCACCAGGTGGTATTTACAATGCACAATGACAGCGGGCTGTGAACATAACCTCATTGGCCGTTACGATGATCTACGCACGGAGGCAAATGGCCCGATTTCACGTCTCGCAGCCATTCATACAGGGTAGGCCTTTATTTTTAGCGGAGGACTGACTGCTCCAATTTCATCCGGCGAGAATAGAGTGGCGCCTCCTTGGATAATGAGTGGCTCTGCGTATTATTATTATTTATCGTTTACCTCTTTCTTTCTCGCACTTTCTCACTTACTATATCTATACATCTTGATACATAATGAGGGGGCGCTCGGCGACTGTACTCTGTCTCACTCTCTCTCTCTCTCTTTCTCTCTCTCTCTTTCTGTCACCAGCGACGAATAAATTTAAACCCTCCTCCCTGTCGTCTGGCTGATTCGCAGTGCTTAGCCGGCAGACATATTGCTATGTTCACAGTTATTTTTATTTCCCTTATGCTCCACTACCCGCGTATCTTTACCGTACGACACCGTCATTTCTTATGTTAATGTTTATCACGTTCAATAAGACGCTTCCGTTTGATTTATAATATACGAATAGGCACTCCCGAGACACCCTACTAGTCTTAGCCGTCCAAATGTATTTATCCAAGTTGTCCACTGCGTCCATACGTATCGGATAACACGATAGAAATTTTCTTCTTTTATTCTATAAATAACTTTCAGTTAATCCGCTGTTCCCTTGACAAGTTTACCCCACCCGTTATTATTCGCAGCCAGGCGCTGCATTTATTTCGTCTGCTCCCTAGGGTCTGCTCTTACTTCTTCTTAGGCTCATCCGGTTCCCTCTGCCACACTCCTTCATCCTTACCTTCTCGTCCCCACAGTACCTCATTTTTTTTCTCCCTTGAGACTTTTCCATTCAGACACGTGTCTTCGATATCGCTCAGTAACTTCAAAAACGTGCACGTGTCTCTTTCGCATATGTCAAACGACGAAGAATCCGCAGACCTCGTGTCTCCGATATCTCTTCTATAATAATGGTCCCGATTTTTTACTTGATTATCATTTCTACTCGGCTGCTCGCTGTATCCAATGAATTTTCCATTACCCAATATCAGCCTCTCATGACTTCTCTCATGGGTAGACACGTGCTCGACCTGAACTATGAGGCCGTAGGCGGCGACTATACGTCTCGTTGAAAAAATAAATATAACTTTCCCACGTCAATTCCCTTGAGTAAGGTTTCTCAGGGGGTTTCCTCGGTGGTTCCTTGGGGGCTTATTGGGGGGCATTCGTCTTCAGCCTTTATATATATATATATTTATATTTATATAGGCTACTATTGTTTTCTCACATATTTGACAAAGAGACACCTTCCTGTGATATCCTTTAGCATACAAAGTCTATATTTCGCAACGACACGATATTTAAACACTGAACATAGAATTTCACATATATCTATAGATATATAATAAACGATATCAATAAACCATTGATAGGAGAGATAGATAATTTCCTCACTGCCAATTTATCCGACTCAATTCATTAGGGTAAAATTATGTAACAGATTACGTCGACTGTTCGGAGAATAATCAAAGTGTCACCAATCACAATGGTACCCTAATACTGTACGGTTAGTCGGTGGGATAGTGAAAGCCAATTTAAATTTAATATATTAATTTTTTTTCTCTCTTTCCTTTATAACGTACCGGATTTTTCGATTCAATTAAAACTCCTAACGCGTCTAAGCGTCGATCGCGCTCTTAATTGGAGCTGCCGGCCCTGGGGTTGCGCTGAGATGCCAGAGGGTGAAAAAAAGATAAAATAGAAAAGTAATGAATCTCGCGCTCGGTACATACACACGCGTAAACACTCGTTCTCTGAATTTACTTTAGGACCTCGACTCGAGTCTCAGTGGGTCTGGGTGAAAAGACTAATTGAAAAAGTTAATTAGGCGAATCGCTCGTGCAAAGAGAATTGCGCATGCGCGTACGGGGATAAGGAGGTTATATATATATATATATGTGTGTATATATACACATATATATATACACGTGCGTATACGTAAAAGTCAGAATTCTGACAGATCTTAGAAACGTATTTGAATTTTAATCTGATTCTCATGATTGTTTTTTTTTTTCTTCTTTGATTAGTCGGTAACTTTTTTTATTCATTAGATTTTTTTATGTTTTCTTCAGTCTCGTTATGTATTTCGTACTCTTCGTAGAGGATACGTTGTTGGCTTTTATGTATCATATGTGGATCGTGATTGGGAATTGGTCACGGGAATCGATAACGATAACTACTAGGGAATTCATTACCGTTGGCTTTACTGCACGTGCAAGGTCTCTGCCGTAATGCGCTGAGATTAAATGGCGCGCGGCTGCGGAATTGTATTTCTTGATTTTATTAATTCGAATTGACTTAGGACGATCACGGATCCTCCGGATAAATAAAAGTCGAGCAAAACTGGTAATCGAGGAGCTCAGGGAATTGCGGGAGAAAGAGTTGTGTGGGGTTACGTGATAACACGATAAGACAGTATACGTGGTAAGTACGTTGGGTCGGTGGCCAAAAATAATAGCGACTTTTTATTCAAAAGGCTTCGAAGAGAAAAGTAAATTATTCTTGCGCGTAATTAATGTATATTAAAGAAAAAAATTTTTTTCATGTACTTGTGTGGTCCATTTTTTTTTTTACTTTATAAGGGATCGTTTGAATACGTAAATTCGTAAATTCTAAATGTATGTCAATTCGCCCGCTTTCAGAATTGCTGTTACAATTTTTTTTTTATTAGGTTTTCAAGATCTACTTTAGGTCCATGCTCCTTGAGTAGACTGGGAATATATATATATATATATATTGTGTGTGTGTATAAGCATATATATGACGCTGCAGGTTTGGTGAAATGGGCTGGACTTCGGCCAGGAGGCTCTGCCAGAATTCCACCAGAATTCGCGAGAATTCGAGGCGCAGACAACCAAATCCTGAAGGTTCACCACCATCGCGGATACCGTTATTTATTTCTGTGTTCGGAAAATCCCTGCTGGCAAGTCGTGGCTTTTTTTTGCATTTGCAAATTTTACTCTACGGATACCGAGATTTATATATATATATATATATAATATATAAATATATATATATACTTTCTACGTGAATCGTTTTTTTTTTACGTCCGAAAGGTACAAATTCGTAGAAAATTCTCACGCGTGCATATATACGTATATACGACTCTAGCAGACGACAGGAAGCCCACTGCTAGAGCGTCTGTTTAGGTTATTAATACGTAGTGTTTTGGCGCCCCGAATAATCGTGGGTGACGATCGTCGAATGTGAAATATTTTGAAAATTTCAAAATTTTTTTTATTCCCACAAGCATCATTTTTCATTTTATATTTACTTCGATGGCTTATTTGACATTTGCTATCCCTGTCTGTTCATTAGGGCTGTATAGGTATTTATTTTTCTTTTTTAAATATTGGCTACAAGTCCATAGCGCTTGTATCCAGTTATTGTGTATACACTTTATCACTTGTATCACTGCGCGTAAAAGAAGTCTGATTTTATTATTGATCTTTTTTTATGGCACCGGTGCCCCCCTCCATCCCACCCGTAGCCTCCAGCCGCTAATTTCCGGCCGGACAGCCGTGTGTAATTCCCTTCTTGTAATTGCCGTCGGTTTTTTTGACAAGGCGTCGAGACGTCGGTATCGATTGTTATTGGAGAGTCCAGACGTCGAAATGTAGCTTCATCACCGGCCGCGGTCATTAGGTATTGATTATTCCGACCAGTGTCAGATGTATAGATGTATATATATATAGAAGCAATGCAGACAACCGAATGGCCGAATATTCACGCTCGATGAGACGATCGATTATTTAATTGCGATATTATTTTTGCTTCGCCGTCGATCGATCTAACTAACCTTTACTTATGTTGTCAGCAATGTGGCGTCAGCCTCTGGTTGTTTATTTTGAAAATTCAAATTCTCTCTTTGTCGGGTTCCGCAGTATTTCTGCTTCCCTTGGGTGTTCGTCAAATTTTCGTAAATGCCTCTAATTCGCGCGCCCCACGAATTTATCTGGCAAATTGAGCTCATCTCGAGTTCCCAGGTCGCCGACGTGGAAACGCTCCCGTACCCTTTATACCTGAACAAAGTAAATCGCTCGCTAATGAATTTTCGACGTTGACAATAGTCAGTGTGGGAATTTAACTTGTAACTGAGAGATCACGTTTACCGCTTGACGGTTTTGTTGGATGAATCTCACGGTATTGTATATGGGTCAGGGGTGGGGGAGATGTATATTTTTTTTTGTTAAAAAAATTGCGTTGGCGTTTTTTACGCGAATTTACGCATTACTTTTTAATATATTTTTAAAAATTAATTTTATCCTCGGTTTACTTTATTCCGAACTTTTTTTTTGTATTCCGTCTTCGCCCTTCGACGATTCGTCTTTCAGCGAATCTTTCGTGGTTCATTGACGCATACACGTAGCTGGCGAAATAATGAATAATAAATGTACGAGAATAAATTGTACAAAAAAAATAATAATGACAGGCTCGACCGATCTTTCTGTACGGCCTTGTAGAGAGCTCGATAAATTGCTATCTCCTTTGAAGATCTCAATTTATCCCGTCTTATATATTTCAGCCCTTTCTTTCTTCTCCCTCACTCTCTCCCTCTCTTCCTGTCTCATTGGAAAGTCACTCCGTCCATTTCCGCCTGTGTGATTATTCGGTACCTTCGCCTTTCGCCTTTTAAAGCGGCCGGCAGAGAGCGCCACCTCCGCTCGACTCTCGACGGCAACTTCAAGTCGATCGATTCCTGCTGCTTCGCTGCACGGCGACGTTGCTCCTTACAGGAAAGTGACCCCGTGAATTTTTCATTGGGAATTTCGTATTCCCGTGAGTCCTCCGTCCCACAGGACATTCCATTCGTCCTTATATATATATTTATCAGGAATCTTCCAGAACAATTTACACAGGATCCATACACGCCGCTTTCGATTACCGCTATGACAGTTTGTACACTTTGAAATTTTATTGCTACCCGAAAGAGACTTACACCAGCATCCAATTACGTACGTCATGAGTAATGATCGTTTCGATGATTTGGTAATTCGTGGCGTGTAATTATTCCATGGAGAATGCATCGGCAAAATATAAAGAGAATTATCAGTATTTTTTTTTCTTCTTCTCCAGGCAGTTGGTAGCCACGCCAGGAATTCACCAGGTGAATGAATTCGATTCTTAATCAAAGTCAATCAGCGTCATTAAGGATAAACAGTGTCCACGTCATCGCGACTCGCCCATCCTCCTCCCCCTCTCTTTCTCTCTCTCTCTTTCTCTCACTCACTCTCCTATTACTAATGACGTCAACTCGCAACTAGATGACTGCTCAGGATCAAGATGAAAGGGCTGTACCGCCTCTTCTCAGACACGTGGACCACACAAGACATCCTCTTGTATACAAAACAGTCTCCTAGTTCTTGTGATACCGGCATTGGAAATCCACGAGTCTTTTTTAATGATCGTTCCATCAAAATACGTGTAAATGATTTAACGAAGCTGAACGATATTTAGAGTCATTTGAATACTTGTCGCCATACTTCATTTCATTTTGTATCATAGCCAATTCAATGGCTATTGATATTTTATATCATCTCTTAATTTCTTATTTTTATTTTACTATATTTTGCTTTTTCTCTTTTTTTACTTTTTTTTTTTTCGGGTAGCCTCAGGTACGTTATGCTCAATTCACAGCCACAGCAAATGCATGACTACAGCCCATGAC